>JABUQX010004612.1:77500-80000 GCA_015478945.1 Trachelipus rathkii
TATATATAACTAATATATATTATATATATATATATATATACATATATATAATATTATATATTATATATTAGTGATGGACATGACATCCGCATCCGCATCCGCATTTGCGGAACACCGCACCTAAATTGACATCCGCATCCGCATTCGCATCCGCATCCTCACCATCCGCACATTAAAGATCCGCATCCGCATCCTCTTTGAAAATGAGGATGTTGAGGATGTTTTTTACATTTGATTAAATGCATATAAAATAAATATTATTTGTCTCTTTATCATTGGAGTTTATGGGAATAATTGTAATTTTTAATTTTCGATTCTGATACTATATATATATATATAGTATATATAATATATATATATTATATATAATATATAATATATATAATATATATATATATATATTATATATATATTATCATATATATATTATTATATTATATATATTCTAATATATATATATATATATATATAGAATATATATATATATAAATATATATATATATATATATATAATATATATATATCATATATATATTTATATATAATATATATATATTATTATATAAATATAATATATATAATCTAAAGCGCTGTCGTGAAGAAGAAATTAAAGCAGAGAAGTGAAGAGGAGGAAAAGAGGAGGTGGTTAGAAAGCTAGCAAAGGAACTGAGATATATGAAGAACAAGAAGAAGATTTTACTTGGCAAGAACGTATAGAGGACGAGATGTAGAGTATGTAATATACAAAGAACAAAAATGGAGAAACTTGTAAGCCCCGGAGGGAAAAAAACAAAGGTGGATCAGATACTTTGAATGGAGATTGATTGAATGTGAAGATGCAGTCGAAGAGGAGGGGAGAGAGGGAGGGGAGAGAACGTGGAGTAGAAAAGAGGAGTAATAAGAGATGACGATGAATATTGAGAGGCGTTAAGGAAAAATGAAGAGGCGGAAACTTCTGGTGAGGATGGGATAATATTGAGTTGCTGAGGCAGTGAGGAGAGGGGCGTGAAAGGCGCTTGGATGCTGCAGATTTCTGAACAGTGTTGGGTGGAGAGTTAGAGTTGCCGGAAGGTTGGGGGAAGGTCAATAAAGTTCCCATTTATAAAGGTAAGGGGGACGCAGGAAATTGTAAAAATTATAGAGGAAACTCACTAATGGATCACATGGCGAGTTATTATGAAAGAATATAGAAAGAAAATTAAAGATCAAAAATAAGAGCAATAATTGGGTGAAGAGCGAGCTATGGGTACAGAGGTGGTCAGAAGTAATTACAATTTAAGTTTGCCTTAATATTAAGAATGATTTCCAGGAAAGAAGACATGGAATACAAATATGAAGCATATATCGCGCTTCATAGACTTGAAGAAGCATTATTCATTCACCCAGACGAAGAAGCTTTGAAAAAAGAGTTCGGAGAAGGGATTATAAGTTGGAGGCAGAGTGATAAAGGCAGTAAGAAGTACATACAGAATAGCATAAGTAAGGTTAGAACAGGATATAAAAACGAAGAATGGTTTGAGGTAAAACTGGAGCAAGGCAGGGTAGTGTGCTGTCGCCGATATTGTTTATAGCGTATTTTGACACAGTCATAAGAGGTGGTAAAAGAGAGTTTAGAAGAGATTGACCGGAGAATCATGGTATATGCAGATAATTTGGCGTGTGGAGTGGAGTATGGTGAAAGGTTGAGCAAATGGGCGTGTTTCGCAGAAAGTTGAGAGAAACGGATTGAATATGAATAGTGGAGAAAAAAGAATAATCGTTAGTAGAAGAGAGGAGGAGGAGTAAATGAGTTGAAGGTAACGGTAATTAGAGAGATATAAAAATGTGGATAGATATAAATATCAGGAAGCACTTGGAAGAGAAGGGGGGGTTATGCAAAGGAAATTATGAGTAGGATTGTAAGCAGTATGGCAGGACTGTAAGAGCAGTATACCCCATCTTGAAAGATAAATATATGAACAAAGAAGTGAAGAGAGCAATATACGAGGGAGTGTTCACGCCGATACTGTTGTATGGGGCGGAGACATGGAACATGACAGGGAGAGAGGAGAGTAGAATTCAGACAGCGGAGATGAATGTGTTGAGGACAGTGATTGGAAAGACGAGAAGAGACAGAATGAGAAACGAGACAGCGTGAGGGAGAGCGTGAGTGTGAAACCCATGATGAATAAAATGGACGCAGCCAGACTGAGATATGGGGGACACCTGGAGAGATGATAGGTGCAGGGAGAGAGAGTGTGCAGCAGAAGGTGGAGTAGAGACAGGAGGGAGTGAGACGAGGGGAAGACCGCGGAAGAGTGGAGAGGGACCAGTAGAGGCATTCATTGAGGAAAACCAGATGCCTGCAATGATGAGCGATGGCGGATGGGGATCGTGCATGATAGAAACAAGAAGAAGCAGAGGTTGCCCCAACTGACAGGTGCGTAAGCCTGACTGGAGAGAGAGTGTAAATGCGTAAGATTATATATATAATATATATATATATATATATATATATATA
>JABUQX010004612.1:85000-107819 GCA_015478945.1 Trachelipus rathkii
CAAAAGATTGACCCCATATTTCTTTCCCCTCCTAAGTATATATATATATATATATATATATATATAATATATATATTATTCATATGTATATATATAATAATATATACTATATATATATCATATATATATATATATATATATAATATATTAATATAATATATATATATATAATATAACTCATAAAAGATCAAAGATAATTTTCCAATCAATCTACAATTATCATTTACTTAGCCTGTTAAACTTATAATTTTTGGTAATATCAAGACAGACATTATCAATGTAGCTGTTGTGATTTTATGTATTTAATTTATTATTTTTATTTTTTCATAACTATTTGAAATTTCAATGGGTTTCTGCAGTTTAAAGTACTTTATACTTGATATCATGTATTTAATAATATTATAAAATCATATCGTAGCCTTATTTATTTTAAATATAAATATATTATACATTTATGATAATTATAATAAACTAAATATATAAACGTTATGATAAACATTATTACCAATCATCTATATGTACTCCTAAATACATTACCAGGTAATAATAGGGTATATTACCGTGGAGTGAAATTAGCCCATATATAGAAACCTATTATGACTTATTTCAACCAAAGTATATTGTACTTTGTAGATGTATATAACTATAGTGCATCGAGTTCTTAAAACTCATCTACAGGATATAAATATTATAAGCTAACTAGTGTGAAGATTAAACATAGTGGTAATTAAATTATTATATAACATCCTAGGCTTAAGCCTCCGTCCAACATGACGCTATTATTGACTTATTTCACTACACTGTCCACTCACCATAATTACCTTATCTGATTGGCCTCAGTATAAAGATAAGGTTTCTTGATTATTTTATGTCCTTAGAGAATGCCACATTATTCAAATTCTACTTTACTTTGAACTAGATCACAAATTACTGGTTACTATTATATTACCAAAGGATGCGTGACTTCGGAGTTAATTAATTAATTGTTCCAGGATGCTTCTTAGTGGTAAGACGAAATTATTAAGTATACTAAACATTCAATATATAACTCGATAGACGAACCCCAACAATAGCATTACTCCCAAAATATCGTTGAAATTTCGATATATAGTCCAGCAGATAATCATAATCCAGATGACATCACTTAAATGAGACATATAATGACATGGACGCAAAAAGGGCATTAGCTAACTAAAGAGAAAGACTCCAAAAATTATAAAATGATCGAGTATAGATTCCCTCCCTTCGCCCTCCACTTAGATAATTATGTTAACTCAAACTTGTTGTGAATCATCAGAACGTAGTCTTATGGGTAAATTAAATATTTAGTGAATTTCTAAAGATTTAATGATTTAGTCGTACCGATGGTTTGGTTTCTTTATTCTTATTAAACATAAGTGTTGTAGGTTTTAATAATATCATACGAAATCACTAGATTCTACTGTTGACGTGACATATAAAATTATCACGCTCTATAATTTTATTTTATTTTTTTAAAAATGATAATATATATTGTTGATCCATAAAAACCTCAAAATATGGAGCACAATATTATTAACTAAGAAAGTATTTTACAAAGTAGTATCGCATCTAGTAATCATGTGATTTACATTTTATACCTTTTTCTTTATATTTCATATATTGAGCATTAAATAGGTATTCTAAACATACTTACATTCCTTAATAAGTTTTGGAATGATATATTCGAAATTATCGTATTTGCAAATTGGAATTCACGTCAATAAGTTGGTATGCCCACAAACTAATTATAAATATTCTCAATTATATTTTATTACATTAATTGTATTTTGATAAGTCATTAAAAACATCTCTGGATATGCAAAGACAATGTTCTATAAATAATAAAGTTTAATGGTTTATGGTTTTTTAAAAATTTTATTTATCTCAACGTTTCTTAAATTGGCAAATTGTAAAATCTTTAAAAGCCTATTTTAACAAGCAAATCGACCATTAAATCTTTTCCCTTCTCCAATATTTTACAATTTAAAGGCTAGTTTTATTTCAAATGAAATTCTTGTAAAGATACAGCATGCTACTTAGTTAAAGTTAACGTATATACGAACAAATTCTGGTATGAATTATACAACCTTGATTAAAAAGCATACGATTTTACAAACAAAGAGTTCATTTTAGTTTAATTAATCTATTGTTAAAACAGACCATGTTGTAAAGTAATAATCGAAAGAAAATAAAACCATTTAGAATTAAGATAGAAATTTATACAAAAAATATAATTGTAAGAGCAATAGAAAACGAAATATGCCATTAGGAATAAAACTATTATAGAATATAATAAATAGTAAAGTTTAAAAACAATAGACAAAAAAGTTATCATGCTCTTCTATGCTTCCGTATCTATAGATTCTCTCCTTAAAAAAAAAATTAAAAATATCTATTCCCCAACTTATAAGATATTTTAAAATGTAACAACAGGTCGTAAAAATTTCCGATACAAACTTAAATGAAAAAGAAGAAGAAAGTAAGGGACAATTTTGAAAATCCTAAATGATTGTTCACAGTCGAAAAAATTTGTGACGCTACAGAGGTTGTGATTTCTGTGGATATCTGAGTACACGATGATGGAGCCGAATCTATCGAACGATTGAAAAAAAATAATAATTTTTGACGATTGCGTACGTTATTATCAATAACGCTAAGAGTATTATGCAAAATTTAATGCAGTATACATTCAAGTTAATTTCTTATGATAGATAGGTGGAAAGGAAGGAGTTACCGAAATGATAACTGTTCTAGTAAATCAAAAAGGAAATCTTAAGAGGCATAAGAACTGTGGTGTGAAGAAAAAAAAAAAGGTATATGTGCAAATAACTATTATATGGTAGACGTGTGTGGTGGCGAAAATAAATATAAAACGTAGAGCATATTAAACATGGCAGAAAGAGGAGAAGCCAGAAAGCCTAAACAAAATACAAGAAACAACAAGATATGAAGAGAATTATATGTTAGAGAAAGAAATAGTAGGAGATAAAATAGAGATAGAGAAAAGATATAGAAAGAAGATAGTAGTGATAGAGAATATATGAGACAAAGCATTTAAAATTGGATATGGTGGAATAAAAAAATATAATAAAAATAGACATCACAATGACCCGCATCTCGGCCCGAGGTAGTAGTGTTAGAATGAGTGGAGCGTAGATGTTGTGTTAACCTGAGGACCGTGCTCTAGGTGCCAAAGCGACAATGAGCCCTGAGAGGCCAGTGACACAAGGAAACCCAGCAACACGAACAGAGGGTTATCTCCCATAAACGCAAGGACGATCGAACGACGTTAAGTCAATAGTAGTTGGTCGTGAATAGTGTGGAAAAAAAAGATAAAGAATGAACATTGTAATAATAAAGGAGGGAAGGGGAGAGAGTGGATTAGGGTAAGCACGAAAAGACCAAAATTTTCAAATAATTCTCATCATTCTGCATCAAATGTGAAGTAAACTTAATATAAAAAAGTAAATCCCCGTTCTACAACTAATAGTAGATGTAATTCAAATACAACTAAGGAAAGAAATAGATAATATATATAGAGATATGATTTTAGTATTATCACTATCAACACCACCTATGCAGCATTATAATATATATATATATATATATATATATATTATATTATATATATATATATTATATATATATTATATATTATTATATATATATATATATATATTAATATACTTATATATATATATATATATATATATATATATATATATATATAATTATATCTGAATATAATATTGACAACATAAGATATATTTATTTATAGTAAATAAATAATAAGAAGAATAGAAAAAAATATGAAGATATATAATAAAGTTAATATTGTAATATAGATAATATTAGGAGAGTTATGCAACTATTCGACGGGCATATTTGGTTATAGAGAGTCAGTGGGAGTGGGAGAGAAAATAAAGGGAGGGTAGATTAAGGAAGAGTAGATAAAGGGTAGATAAATAAAAGAAGAATAGATAAAGATAGAATAGATAAAAGGAGAGTAGGTTAAGGGAAAGTAGATCATGGGGCGGTATATAAAGGGAAATTAGATAAAAGGAAAAGAGATAAATGGAGGGTGGATTAAGGAAGAGTAGATAAAGGGTGGATAGTTAAAATAAGAGTAGATAAAGAGAGAGTAGATAAAAGGAGAGTAGATAAAGAGAGAGTAGATAAAGGTAGAGTAGACAATGAGAGGGTAGACAAAGGAAATTAAATAAAAGGAGAATAGATAAAAGGGAGGATAGATAAAGGGATAGTAGATAAAGCGAAGAACTTTTTTACTCCGCTCATTGTAGATGGGCCACCTGAGTTGAACCACTACGGACATCTGAAAGTTTACTTCGCACAGTGATGAATGACACCCCTATTTATAAACAAAAAACTGGGGTAGTGTTAAGAAATTTTGAAGACACCTCTTAATACCTAACCTGTTTCCTTGGTAGGAGAACTAATGCCCTCTTCTCAAGAAGAATCTCTAGAAAAGGTAATATCAAGAATAATAGTAAATTTTCATATAAACACCAAAAAATTATTATTTATTTATCAGTTTAGCACACCCTCCGATTTTCCATTTATTATATAAAAATAAAGTCAAATGTAAAATCATATAAATTATTATCGTAACTTAAAAATGTGTACAAATTTATATTCGCTACGTCAATGAATCTGATAATTAATAAAAACAATAAATATACGAAAAAAAAAAATCAAATAAATCAAATTTTTGATTTTTTTCTTTTAAGAGAAAAAATGAAAAACAGATACCACCAACTCTGCGACTAGAATCGTGTCTTTGTGTGACATCGATGCATTGACGATGAAAGAAGGTTCCGAAGATCTATTCCAAACAGAGCTTTTCATATAAACTTATACGCAAATGCAAAAAGATGGTATGGTTTCCCATTAAAGTTTAACCTTGTAGATGGAGTTACTATAAAAACTTAATTAATATCTGATACGACCTAACTAACTACTATACATACTTATACTACTACTACTGGTACACTACTACTACTACTTACTATTACAAACTATCTACTGAGCTACTAATAATTAATAATAACACTACTACTGATAATAAATAATCAACCATTGATGATGTACTAAATAATAGTATTTAAATCAATAATAATTAATAAATAATAATATAATATAATATATAATAAATAATTAATTATATAACTAATATAATAATAATAATAATTAATAATAATAATATAATAGAAAATAATTAAATAATAATAATTAATGATAATAAAAAAAAATAATAACAAAATAATAATAAAAAATAATTTAAAAAGTAAGAATAAATAAAATGAATAAATAATAATTATAATAATAATTAATAAAAATAATAATAATAAAAATAATAATAATACATAAAATACATAATAATAATAATAATAATAATAATAATAATAATAATACATAATAAAATAATAATAACAACAATAAATAATAATATAATATAATTTAATAATTAATAATAATAATAATGGTAATAATTTTAGATGATGAAAGAATAAGAGATAGTTGTTTAATATTTTAATACTTAAGAATAAAAGAATTAAATAATTAATAATAATAATAATAATTAATAATAATGATAATAAATAAAAATAATAATAAATAATAATTAATTAATATATAAAAATATAACAATAAAATAATAATAATAATAATAATGAATTAATAATAATAATAATAATAATAATAATAATAATAAAATAATATATAATAATAATGAATAAAATTTAAAATAAATAAATAAAATATAAATATCTTCCTATTTCAGATAAATGAGTATCTATCTTCGAAATAAGATTATATTATAATATATAAATAATAAATAATAATAATAGTAATAGTATATATATATTATATATAATATATAATTAATATATATACTAATATATATAATTATTATATATAATTTTTGTTAAATATTATATATTATAAATAATTATATTATTTAATTTAAATAGTAAAAATATTATATATATATATATATAATAGTATATATATATATATATATATAAATATATATAAAATATATATATATATATATATATCTATACATAATAGAATATAATGTATAATATATTATATATACTAGAATATATATAAATATATATATATATATATATATAATATATTATATATATATATAATATATATATATATATATATAAATGCCAGCCTCTGGAAGAAGAGCACAATCCATATCTCAAAAACATACTACAGTACCGGAAAAAAAAGAACTACATTGCATTCAAATCCTGGCCCAAATTACCGATGGAAAATCGGTAAAAAATATAAGAAAAAAAAAAAAGGTAAAAAACAAAAAAAAAAACCCAGGAAAAAAAAAAAAACATGTATCGAAAAGATACAAAGGTACTGGAAATGAAATTACATTTTTGGAATCCTTTTAAAATTTGGTTCGGAAAATGCAAAAAAAAAAAAAAAAAAAAAAAATCTTAAGTCTATAAAAGATATTGACACCCGCCGACCTATTTCTTCTTGATTTTTTTGGATTTCTCAGGCGGACGGCCGTCCTCCCCGCCCCGCCCCTCCGGGCCAGGATGCAGGTTGCTGACATAGTTAATGCACATTATATATATTATTTTGTATATAGTAGTGCAAGTTGGCAAACAGGGATGGGCTCAACGACGGGAATCATCTAGACTTTGGGGACGTTCCATACCCTTACGGCCCAGGCAAGGCGATATTAAAAAGAAACGCCGCCGCCAGCCGGTGCAACCAAATAATGCAAAGGCGGGTGATTTGAGTGCACTCTTAGATGGATAAGGGAATTAGTCCTAACCCCGTATTCCCCGGAAGGACTCCGAGAGACCCCGAACTCCTGCCATCGGTCGTATACCCTTTGGGATTCTTTAGTAAAAAAAAGAAAAGCAAAAAAATATAGAAAATCTTATTTATTTTAACGAAGTAACCAATAAAAGGTCTCTCAAATAGGCCCTCTTAATCATATTACTATAATTATTAACTAATTTTTTTTTTTTTATTATTTTTTTTTTACATTTCCTATCCAACAAATTTTACGGGGATTCCAAAAAATGTAATTTCCTTTCGCTGTAGAATATGTATTGGCCAAGATGATAATTTTTTTATTTTTTTATATTTTTATTTTTTTTTACCATTTTCCGCACTTAAATTGACCAGCATTCCACCAATGTATTCCTTTCCTGTTACGTGTTGTAGTTTTTGAGATATGGATTGTGGCTCTTTCAGAGAAGGCTGAGCCTATATATATATATATAATATATAATATATATATATATTATAATATATATATATATAATATAATAATATATATATAATATATATATATTATAATATATATATATATATATATATATATATATATATATAATATATATATAATTATAGGGAAAGCTGTATTTCGTGACCAGCAAAATTTCTTGAATTCAAATATCAATTTAATTATATACATCGGTCGAATACCTACGAATTTTTAATATAATAATATTCTTCCATAACCTGGGAGATGGCAACGAAAAAAACAAATTTAAAAAAAAGTCGAAACTGATTTTTTTACTTGATTTTTTTATAAAAAAGAAGTTATGATCGCTTTTGATTTTATTATTTTATTTTTTATTTTTTTTATGTTTTTTTTTTTTTTTTTTTTTGTATATTTAAGATATTTAACTTCAATATCAGATAGAGCAGAAGTAAAAACATTAAAATAAAACTGTATATATTAATTATGAAGTTTTTAATTACTATTTTTTCAATTGTTTCAAACAAGACTTACTGCATTGTACCCGTATAATATTATGTAACATCTTAATGATAATAGTCGTTGCTGTATTATAGTTTCCATTGAAAAGCTGCGTAAGCCAGAGTCGAGGTTCCTATAAGGAGTTAAAAAATTAATAAAATTATTTGAAAAATTGCTAATTATTATAATTGTTGATGTATATATAATAATTATACTAATTATTATTATATAATATATTATAATATTGAAGTATGAAGACATTGTTATGATTATAGAAGTATTTGATACTACAATTTTAAGCTCACATCACTCGACTTATAAAGAAATTATAAAGATACATTATAGATTATATATTAGCTAACTTAGAATATATAATGATATATTATGTATAGTGAAGGTAGTGCAGAATACTGTAAATTAATCAAACGAGGATGGTAGTATTATTTTTATGGCTTAAAAGGTATTAAAGAATAGGCGTTAGAAAGTTCTAATAAGATAGGCCATACAGTACTTTTCTATAAAATAAAATTTACTATATTATATGCGTTTGATATGGGACATTATCTAGAAGTAGCCAATTAGCGGCCTTCTTTAAATTTTAATAAGTTTCCCTATTTTTGGTCCCCTTGTGAAACTCTATAAGGAATCAGTCTTTCTTTTATAAGACATATAAAAGATAAGATAAAAGATTAAATCTGTAATAAGTATATTCTCATTTTAATTATGTTTCAACAGAAAAGAGCTAAAATATATCGAGGGTATGTTTATGTAAATACCTTTAGCCTTTTAAAACTTTTACATTTTACATATTTATATATACCCAAAAATCTATATTAATTGTAATAAATTAATTAATTTATTTAATGAAAATATTTTGTCTCGAATCACAGTCGCATTAAAGTTAGGGAGGAAAGTCGTGATATCATTTCTTTATAATATTCACCACCTAATTAACTTCTTTTTCAATAATAATAACCCTATTGATATATTATATCAGAGTAGACTGGGTACATTTCATTAAGTAAGTATATATAGTGATAGCCAGCTGTACTGATACTCATATAATAAATTAAATAATTTGATATGATATATGACTGTTGATATGCAAGTCTTGTAAAAATAAAGTGACCATATTATAGCTAAAATGATGAATTCTTAGATACTCTTTATTATTTTAAATGGGTGATTATGACTTGATTAAGGAATTACATTTTTCTATATGTATAAAGCGTTCAAAATATAGTCGCCGTAGGTATAGTATTGTTTTTTCTTTATTATTTTATTATTATTATTATATTTAAATTTATATAATATTTTATAAGTTTATAATTTGTTTTGACAAGAGTCTCTATATTCTCTTATAAGTGCTTAGTCTAATAATTAGCTTAAGTTCAGTTTATTCTAATTATTTATAATAAAAATATTGTTAACCTTTCAATATATATATATGAGGAATTTGTGCGAAGGCGTTAGTGCGCAAAACTGATTAATTAAAATATTTATTTTTTCGTGTTTTTTAAGGGGAGTCGTCTAATAATAAACCCTATTATATGGTTTATTATTTATGTAACCATCGGTTTGCGCCCTCGACTATTTTGCCGGTGTGGTTGCTGACCTGGCTTTTATGTATATTATAATCTATTTTAAGATAGAGTTTATAGAGATATTAGAGATAATTTGACTATTGGAGGACCATGGGATGCAGTAAATACTAGAATACATATAGAGTAATAGGCTCTTGTATAGTATATATTATACTCCTACATATAAAAAGGAGTAGTAGTATATGACTTTTTGACTCAGAGGGTATAATTACTACGTACTTTTATGAAATAGCATCATATTTGATATTTATTGATAGGTGAAATATGGTAATACATAATTGATATAGCATTAGATAGTAGATAATTACTGCAAACTTAGGCTAGGGGTTTATATGTGAGTTGTATATAATGAATGTGCATTATATATAATAATATAATTTAATTCAAAACAGTTGCCTCATATTTATGATTTTTCATTAAATTTGAAGTTATAAATTTATTATTTTGGAAGTTGATATACTCAGGAGAAGACGTCGTTAAATTATGAGACTTATTGTGACACATATCAGATTAATGCTTGAGGGAGGACCTTACATTTAAACTTTCAGAATACCCTTTCCTTAACTATGTTTGATTAGACATTCGTAGCGAGAATGCAAATTATTTTCCTTTCTTCACGGACAGTTTAATTATTGTTTATTGTTTGTGTAGTCGTAAGGTTAGTGAGAGAAAATGGCTTCACGCTCCGTTGGAACATTCCATGAAGTCTACATTATTTATAAGTTTATTCTTATCCTCGCAGTGATTATAGTTATATTTTTATGAAATTGATTAACTACGGTACAAGTAGGGTTTCTAAGAAAGGAGACGCTATGTTGTTGGTCTTGCTTAACGATACATGTAAAATTTATTTAGAAGGTTAGTCTTTAATGAATTTATGGGTTTGATACTGGACATGTTCTGAAGAGGTGCGTCTTAATCGCAAGACGTAGAAAACATTTTCTCAAATTATATTGTCTCTCTAGAGAATACATAAATAGGATGTTGGGTAATTTCCAGGTTGTATCGCTGAGGACTCACATATGAAAGAAGGAGTGTGTAGTTTTATCTTATTGCTTTGACATTTAAACTTAAAATTATATACAGTTATTCTATTTATTTTAAGTGTTATTATATATGGTGGCATATTTTTGTACTGACTATGGCTAAGAGTGTTGCGTCCAATGCGACTGTTGTCAATATCCACTCTAATATCCCTAGTTGCGTGTGATTCCTATAACTATACATGGTCGTTTTCGTAACTTGCTTGGCAGGCGCAGTCTAGTAGGTCATTGGGCGATTCTATTAATATATTAAATTTCTTAATTTCAATTAATTTACGTGAACGATAAGGAGATTAAGATTTTTCTAAAGAAATTAAGTTCTCGTGAGATGTAGTCTTTGTTATGAGACTCTGAATTATGGTGACAATCTTAAGACAGTATAAAGCATCATTGCTTAATCTCTATGTAGTACTGAGCTACTCGTGTAGAGTATTTGAAGATTACCTGAGTTATTGAAAATAGAGTATATATATATATTAATTTAATTTTTTATAATTATCATAGAAGTAATTTTTATTTTAAATGGATTAAAAAAAAATAAAAATATGTTCGTTAAAAATAAGTATAATATATATTAGAGTATATTTAACTTAGTATAATACATTTTACAAATGAGTGCCGTGAAGAAACTCATATATTAGTAATGTACGCGGAAATAGTATATATAATATATTAATATGATTATAGTTAAATAACAGGACCGTAGATAAGCCGGAGTCCTAGTGTAGCATGATGGAGCACGGTTATCACTAATAAAGTTCGGAGCCTGGTAAGACCAGTGGTAAGGTTCACGGGATTCTATAGGGAATAATGGTAAAAATTATTTTTATTATATATTTTCTCACCTAATAAATATTATTATTATCTTATTAGTAGTGTTATTATAAAAAACATATTACCAAAAGAAGTGCTGGACAATTTTTTCAAAGGTAGAAACCTTAGCCGGAGCCGGAGGCACGAGCCCGCGGGGTGCCGGAGCCGGGGTAGACTCCGGAGTGCCGGCAGTAAAGCCTGGAGAGGTCGTAATTTTTTTCAAAAAATATATTGCGATTATATTAGGGCGTGGAACAGCACAACAAAGATAAGATTGCGCCAAAGGACAAAGCACTATGGTGTCGGGAATCAATTTTCAAAAAAAATAGAGAAATGCAATATGAATATAAACTCTATAGACCGAAATTAAGAGAGAATAGAAAAATAGAGACAAGAGATGCCGTAGAAGCACACGTGCCAAAAAAATGCAATAACTTTGATAGTCTCGTTTTCAAAAAAAAAAAACAGGAAAACAACAGACAAAAAAAAAAAAAATAAAAAAGATATCGGAAGAATTCCAACAACCCTGTCAATAACTAACAGAAGAAAGCACGGAGAAGAAAATTATTTAAACAAACTTTGTATTACACACGTATAGAAGAGCAAAAAGGGAAATCTAATAAAATGAGGTATTGGGAATGCATCAAAAAATATGGAAAAGGTGAAGTGAAATCTTGTATTTTTCAGCATTTGTAGTTCACATAATAGTTAACATAAATATATTTTCTTTATCCATATGTATCACAAAAGAATGATTAGCAATTTTTACGTTTGAAAATACTCTACGTGTGAGCAGAAATATTAATATTTATCCAAATAGTATGTAAATAACAATAAGATAACAATTACGGCTATATTCTTATGTGCAATACGAGGAGTGCTAGGCAAATAAAGCCTTAGGCCGGCCTACGCCAATTCTTTAAAGATATAGAGTGCAACTGAAAAGAGCGCGGTATTAGGCTCTGGGTTTTCCTTCGCATTCAAGTCTCGGGAAAGATATATATGCACTCTAAGAAATAGATTGTTTACTGCAAAAGAGGTATAGTAAAAGAGCGAGGATAAACGTAGCAATAAGCTGTCAGAGTATGATATTTTTTTGTCACTCACTTAAAACGGTTTACAATTATCATTCATATTTTTTGCCTATATTCACCTTAAAAAGATCCAGAATTTATTGAAGTAAAAAAAGAAAACCCAAGATGGTGTATTAAAAGAAGTGAAGCCAAAATGTTATGAAAGACTACATTAGACGTAAAAAAACTTAATTATGTTTCCTTTAATTTTCTTTCATATTGGCCCTTTAGTGCACAAAACCCCCTTTGAGATATACAGAAAGAGGGTAGCGGGGGAGACCGATAATGTTAATAAGAGCGCGAGACAAATTAGAGCCCCTGAGATCAATTCCTGCTTAACTAACTGAGCCTAGTCCTAAGAGATGAGTATAATCACACATGAATCTATTAATACTTTGCGCAAAACACTAAACATAACCCATTATACAGTTTTTAATATTATAGGGCCTAAGTGAAAAAAACCTAACACTAAACCTAAATTCACTTAAACCTAAAACTTAACCCCGAACTATCTATACCAAGGGTATATATATTGAACAAGAGGCATTAGCGAACCTAACAGAAATTTAATGAAGAGTTATTTCAAATAACGGGGAATTTTTGAGTAATAGAAGAATAAATAAATAAAAACCTATTGATATATATATAATGGTGATAATTCTATAAAAGGTCATAGCACGAGATGATTAACAACATAAAGAATTCCATTTGAAATAAGTTTTCTATTGATTTTTCTAGGTAAAATGAAGAAAACTTGATACAAATATAGCAAATTAAAAAATTTGATCACATACTTGCTAGAAGCCTTCATATGCAGAAAAATACACCAAAACCGCTGAAATTAGAAAAAAGCTGGCGGAGAAATTTTAATAGGATGGATCACCACTGGTCGTGGAAAAACAACAATGTTAATAATCAATATATATAGGAATGCACCTGAGTTATAATAATACGTATAAGATTTTATTAAATAAAATCATTATATCTATTAGATTTTAATATAGCTATTTTGTATTCACACGCTTATTAAATACTGATAAATTAATTATTATAAAGAATATATTATAAAAATTCGAAAAATATTCTTTTTTTTTATATAATAGCTTAATATTGATAATAATAAAAACTATTATTACTTATCAACAATAGAAGGACGTAGTAAAATTATATTAATGTAGTAAATCAATAATATTAATAATTTTTACTTTATAAAAGGCTGCTAAATAACACATACCTATAATTAGTCGGCTATAGGTATAGGTCTCGATAGTATATATAAAAGGTACGGTATATAAAGTACAGTCAGTAGATGCATATACGAGTAATGTGCCAGGTAAGTGAATGACCTGGGAATTATTGAATAAATTTCTTGATAACTGGATTATGAAAATCTTATTTATTTTGAATTATGAATTCGGAAAAAGTAAGAAATAAATTTATAATTTAAATAAATATTAATTAAAATTAAGATTAAAGGTATTACTTATATTTAGTGTTATTTGTTTTGAGCTATTATAAACATCATATTCTCCTAGAAAAAATATGATGAGAGTGCTAAAGTGTGCACACAAAGGTATATCATATAAAGTATAACTGAGAAAATAAAAGCCTTGGAGTTCCAAGGAGAAAGAAGAACACGTTGAGACCGGTTCTGGTCAACGTAAAATTACAAGGTAAAGCCAGGCAGCCGGAGCCGGAGTGATAAGCGATTAGACTTGAGTTGATAAATAATTTTAATATTTTCTATTAATTAATATGATATATTAGTGTATATTATGTATAAATAATTGAGCAAATTCTAGAATAATTAATACATATTATTATTACCTAAAGATATTAATATGAATTATACTAGTTAGTATTGAGGTAATAACCAAGGTTTATTATACTTAATTACGTAATACAACTTAAGGTTGACCATTGATATAACAATTATAGTTCGGAGATATTATATATAGAATGACTTATCCATAGGTGAGTCGCGTGAGTTATAAAGTAGATGGAGTCATCAGTATCAGTTAGTAGGCGATGAGTATAGAGTAAGTTCCGTGAGGCAGTCACGCAGGAGCATCGAGCCGGGCGCGGTTATTCCATGGGCTAACTACGGGCAGTAATTATTGAAGGCCGGATTTATTGATTAGAGCTACTTAGATATATACAAAATTTCATTTTATTATTAAAATGGGGCCGAATTTTGTTGCCCGGAAACTCTGAGGCCAAAAGAGATGTGCCCAAGCTGCTCATAGCGGGCACATATTACGTAATATAAGGAGACTGGGAGTCGGGATAGATTGTTGATAGATCAAGACTGGGTGAAAAGATATACATCTTTTTAGTAAGCGAAAGAAAATATAGGTTGTTCATTGAATAAGTGGAAAAAAGAGTTTATTGCACCAAAAAGAAGTGGAGAAACAATTGAAGAAAATTGTCACTAGTAACCCACAAGGATTTATCCCTCAAATAGATTAGACAGAAAGAATCACCTTTAGTCTATATTTGAAAAATGAAGAAACCAGAATGCTTTGTCAAAGTACTCTGGATGACGACCAGCGTATGAAATAGTCATTATTGAAATCTCTTATTAAACTAAGACTTCATCTGTAGGTATAAAAATATTTCCAATTTTTCAACAAATTTTAGAAAACCATCAGAACAAATAAGTGGATGAAAGCCAGAAATGCCTCTTAAAATGCCAAAACAAATGAAAAGATGTACATCAGTTTACTAAAATTCGTTAACCAGAAATTATTTCTATTATGAATAGTAGTTTTAAAGTACATAATAACGAAGCTAGGTACCCCCACGGGGTTACGAAATTGAGTACTTTATTGGAAGCCGGAGTATACGGAGCCGGTATAATAAGTACCGATAATAATTTACACTGAGCTAATGCATACGGAGGTCCAAATACTAATATATATAATAAGTCTGAAGTAAAATTAAGTTATTTTTCCTTTTATTATAGGTGGGGTATAAATATAAAAAAAATAACGTTTAAATATATAATACTATATAGTATTATATATATATAATTATATAATTATATAATATTATTAATTAATTATATTAATTAATATATATATAACTATTATATAATATAATATATATATAATTAATTATATAATATAATATAATATATATTAATAGTCATCATATGTGTTAAGGTATAAATTGTTAATTTTAGCATGTCAAAATGTTAAATATATAATAATTATACTTAAATAATTATTATAATATAATTCCTCTTTCATATATAATATTTATGAATACATCATATATAAAATTAATTATATAATATAATATAATATTGGTAACACGTGTATTATTTAATATAATATTATGCTGTGTAGTGTTTATTTATCTTTCATAAATATTAATATAATAGTGTGTTATAATTATATTCTAATATTTTTGGATATATATATATATTAATAAATATATTATAATTATTATATATATATTATATATAATATTAAATATATTATAATATAAATAATATTATTATATATATTTAATATATACAATATATAATATATAGTATATATTAAATATATTAATATATCTATTATATATATTAATATATTAATTATATGGAATGTTTATATATATTTTATATATTTATTAAATAATTCATATATTAAAATTAGTTCTTATCTAACCTATATATAATATTATATATATATATATATATAATTATATAATATATATATATATATTATTAATTTAAGTATATTAATATTGAAAGTTTAATTATACTTAAATACCATTGGTAACTCAAAATGTAAGTTAAAATAATATAATAAATTAATATATATGTATATATATATTAAACTAATATACTTACAATATATATTATATGAAATATATAGATATTTCATTTAATAATATTATATATATATATTATACTTAATATATTTAATTATAATATATAATATAAATATTATATTAATTACCTCTTTTAATATATAAAATATATTATAATTAATATATATATATATATATTAATAATTGATATATATATTATAATAACATATATTAATTAATTAATATATAAAATACTATATAATATATATATGGTATATAGTATAATATATTATAATATTATTAATTAATAAATACTTTTTATAATGAGTATTTATATTGAATATATTTTAGGCCATATAATATTTAATAGAGCATATCTTAATAATCTAATATATCTGTCTATATCTAGTTAGTCAGAATCGGTGAATATTAACCGATTTTTCAATAATATTATTAGCGGCTCTTATATTAATATTAATGGTATAATATTTATGAGTATTAATATATATATATATATTATAATTTATGATTTAGCTAAAAATTATAATATATGAATGAGTATATAAAAAGAATGTAAAAAAAATTGTCTTGAAGGAAGAAGGCAAGAGAGAAGAAGAAGAAATTTAATGGTAGTTGGCTGGAAAAGCTACTTTATAAATCTAGAATTATCTGAGATGGGTGTTGTTCTTACAAATTTTCCTCAAGGATTTCTTTTTTTGAAAAACATTAATGAATGTGAGTAGACCGCACGAAGAAAACACAGAGATGTAAAAGAGTTGAATGGAAATTAAAGGTGGGAAAAGATAAAGTTCAGATTACATATTATAGATAGATCACCTTAATTGAAATTTTTGGGGTAGAGAGTTAGTAAGTGAAAACGCCCATTATATATTGTAATATGGTTGGAGCAGATTATTAGTTTAGAACATGGTATCAGTCTTGTAACCTTTTCCATTAGTACGCGTAGCGTAAGCTTGACTGTTTGGAGATAAAAATGTGGATCAAAGAGCTACTACCACTATAGGGTAAATATACCTAGTATATAGATAGCTAACTGTATCGATATTACGTAAGTAATAAACTGAGATCAGTGTATGACAATTTACAAGAATTCAAGGGTTTTATAATAGTGATGTAGTTTTCATTAGGACTCTGATCTCAATATATAATAATTTAGGGTAAGATAAACTTATATAAATCATGTGAGCTTAAGTTAATAAAGTTTTTATGTTTTTTTTAGTAAATAATGAAATTATATAATGTAATACATGATTCAAGTTGTGTAAAAACCTTATCGTTTGACAACAGGTTACGGAAGAATTAGGAGATATCACTTAGTAGTTGTTATTTTCATGAGACATGAAAGAGGCAAGTTAGAAATTATAGATCTCTTCCGATATACTTAATAATCATTGAAAAGAGATTATTTTAAATTGATCAATTTTGTAGGTTAAATGAGAGTAGAGATAACATAAAAATCACGCACCACAAAATTCTTACCACCCCACCCAAAGAAAAACAATTTTTTGTTTTGTATATATTTTTTTTAATATTAAATAGAGTAAAGTGAGAATTGGCAAATAGTTTAATTCAGTCCAGAGAATAGTCGAATAAACGTATCTTCTATTTCACAGAGGAATTTTTAATTAAATTGGTATTTTTTTGATTGTTAGGTTCCCATAAAGTTCACAGTAAATATTGAGTGGGCTTTATCCAAACCACTATGCATGGTATATAATGGAGCTTTTACAACGTTAATTTCTATTCTGGGTGTAGCTCTTACTTAGTAGGTATACGATATAGTCAAACATAGCAATACTACGTTAAACTAATAATGGAGTACATAAATACATTAGTTTGTTTAGAGACAATAATTTTAATGCATTAGTGATTAGTAAAGACTCACGCCAAAAACAATATTTATCTATCGCTGTGTGTGAGCTGCCAGGACTCGATTGTAACCACAACCGACAATCTAAGTCAGTATCACTCGATGATGAGTACAATGTATCATTAGGTATCTACCCACAAGGTCGAATGTGCCCAATTATCCGACCAAAAAGGATAATGAGTCTACAGCTCGGATAATTTAATTCAAGAATATCTTTACTGCTTCTTCTCATGATTATACTAGGTACTAGTACTTAATTTTATTGGTACTTATTTATGACAAAACCTTACGCGCGTAGTAGGAGTAATAATACTATGGTATTATGAATAATCCTAACAGAAGGTTGTGTTGATAAATCGCCACATTATCTAGGTTTGATAGTATAAGTGGCTCCAATCACACTTGGCAGTTATCTTAAGTTAACTTAGGTGTGCTGTCACATAGATTTACACATATAGATGCAAAGTATCCCGCACTATAGTCTAGATCATGAGATAGGAGAACCGCAGACATGTGAGGTCGCCCACAACAGTTTTAGATATTGATTATTATGTTTTGACGTAACTAATTAAATTGCTGATTAAATAAATAAGGACGATAAACAAGTTTCACATTACGCGTCCAGTGACGTGCGAACGTTAACCACTCACCGAGTACATGCGTAGCCGCGTTAGAGACATAATGTACAGAGAGGCTACATATCACACTAGGTTTTACCAAATCCCCTTTCCTACCAAAAATAAGGTAGTCTTTATAGGGAAGGTTAATTCTTCAGAGAATCTCCTGCTTACAGAGATATCTTACATATGCATATGTGAAAGCTTAACCGGAGAGTGTAATTAGTATAAATCCAAAGAAGAAGTGATTGGAACGCTTCACGCCGACTTAATACTGTAAGTTAGGGCTTATTAGACATTAGGAGAATTATCTTTAACTTGGGGTGTCATTCTCTAACGTGTTAGAAGGAGCAACCGAACCTAAAGTGTGATACATACATATAACCCTTACCGACATTGCGAACTACGTGACGATGTATTGTTAGCTCCTATTCACAATTTGGCTATATATTAAATTATAAAAGGACTGTAGAAAGTTTCACTCTAATAGTGACTACGTCCGCTCATAAGCGATAACCTCGACAAACAGCGTCGCCGTTAGTACATTTATAGTTATACTCAAGGATGGCTCTTAATCCATACTAGTTCCCTCTCAAATTTATCCAGACCTCATGTACCTCATAATAAAAAATGCAAGGTCACTATCTATGGAAGTTCTTTCAAATATCTCTCATGTACTTTGTACATTAATTACATTGACTTATTTATGAACAATTAAGCTCTAAATACTTATTTTAAATCTAGTACACAGAAGAGGTAGCGTATTGAGCGAACCCCTATTCTAGCTGGTAGTTTACTACACTCTATTGGAGCATTCTTTCAAGGGTAGTGTAAGTATCATGGGTTTACAAGGAATAACAACCGACAAAGTCAAGGTGAATAACGCCGCATAGTAATTAGTCAGCACAATATTATATTGAACTTATGTTGATAAACTACAATTTGCAAGTTTAGATATTAAAGATGAAAAAAAATATATTTCCTAATCTTTATGCGCGCAGGTAACGTCGAAAACCATAGACAAAACTAAGCGTCGCTCACCGTTCAGACCAAGTTACAGTTAAGGTATTACTCTGCTTTACATATGAGATACCGATTCCAACCCCCCAAAAAGAAGGAATCTTCGGTACGAGAGTTCAGATCTTCCTCGCTTTATTCAGACATCTCATCATTACTAAGTTATCATTGAATTTTAATTATCTCGATTATTCTTATTATTTTATACTCCATCTCACACCATAAGGTGAGGTAGTGTAGTATGGATTTAACCGACCTTTCTGTGAGAGGTGATTTATACACGGTCATTTCTCAGGGCTTTGCCCCGCTCTTTTTGGGCTAGCTCATAGGGGTTACAGGAGCAATAAACGACTCTAAATTGTTCTCCAAAGTATCGACGACACTTGCGCACTAATAGATACTTGTTGCCACAACCATATTTAGCAATCAATGATAAGACTGGAGACTATATATATTATATATTTCTCCACTCCAACTTTTAAGCGCCAGAGACTATTCTACGATTCACACACTCCTGAGGACAACTCTCGTATAATATTTATTTTATTACGTACGCCGTTATAGACCTATGTACATTAGGCTCCCAGCCACTATTCGATCCACTTTACCTCACGCCTACAAATAACAAGAAGGAATCTCACGGATAAGTTTTTACAAATCTCCGCATTTGAGCTTTCGAACAATACACTGCTTATTATAGAATATAATCATATATTTGATAGATAATACTATAATTTTATATCCATACTAAAGGTGTAGTTGTAGTAAACACTCTTCTGGTAGGTTTAACACTAGGTTATATCTCAGGGGTTGCTCATAGGGTTAAATGAGGATAGCAAATCCTGAACACTAAAATGTCACATAAAAGGAACGCTATATAGATGATAATTTACTTAGTCAATTAGCTGAGTACACAAGATATCATTTGTAATTATGCACCATAATATTTAGCTTTATAAATAAATGATATAAAAAAATTTCACTTTATCGGCGTCACATGGAACTCTGAAACCTGATTCGTAGCTAACAGCTTGATACCGCTCCGTGACAAGATACTAATATATGTATACATATAGGCTTTTCATGTTCTTATCTTTAAGTCCGATTCTCAGGTCGCCCTAAAAAGAAGTAGTGCACTTGCGAAAGTTTGTTCAAATCTCTACTGGCTATTTAACAGGATATCATCATTTAGCATTTAAGAAAATTCATATTATTTTATATAGTAATGAATAACTTATATATATAATATCTCACATTAATTCAAGTAAAGGTATAGTAGCTGAGTCAAACGTATACCCTGTTACTAGGTAGTATAGTATAACGTGAGCGGATCACTCAGGTCATTTATTTATCTAGAGTGAGGGTGAACTCATGTATTAACATGGATGTAAACATGACTCACAATTAGAGTTCAAAGTGATAATCAGTATACTCGTAATACTTTGTGGCGCACCAACCATTGACTTAGGTTTACTAACACCTTAGGTGTACAATATATAATTTAATTTATGTAAAGTAATTTTTTTTGACTAAGGATAAAGATTATTAAATTGTAAGATAAATTATCCATCTCTCTTATATACTCTCTATATATCTACATGAACATTTCGAGACTAATAGTCATACAGGGTTCTTAATATCAGTTTTGCGCCCGTAATCTTAGACTATAAGTACTCAGGTTAAAGCTTAATCATTTTTTAAGCCACTATGTCCGTTTATTAGTCTCCTGCACTTCTTAATCTATACTAATACCAAATCACCTAGCTTAATGCATCACACCGAAATAAACAGTTTTCGAAGTCACCTACCTTAACTATCGGGACGATCCACTGCTTGAATAATATCATACGGCTCAACCTTAATTGATACACACTTTCTTCTTATCTTTTTCTTTACATTACCTCTCTCTATATTTAGTCTTACTTAAGTGTTGTTTCTCATCTTCTTTGCTTCTTCCTAACACAAACATTTTCCATTCTTTAATTTTTTCCATCATTCTTACTTCTTTACTATGATGAATCTTCTTTCTTCTCCCTTCTTTCTTTATAACTACTCCTATTAACCAAATTGATCCTTTTAAAAATTGTATCTTGTTACTGTTATGTTACGTTATCACAGGTACTAGATTTATTATTAAATTTAATTAAGCTTAAAATTGAGACGTAAAGTGGGAATGACCTATATACATATTAATATATAACTATATATATCATTAATATATAGGGTATGTGAATAATATCTATTTTTTAACAATTGGAGAATTTATATAAATATACTTATAATATATATATTAATATATATATATTTACTATTAATTATATTAAATTAATATATCATATGATATATAATATATTATATAATAATTTATATATAATATATATGATATATATATTGTATAATTTATAATTATATTAATATATACAATAATTAAATTATATATAATATGATATATATATTCATAATATATATATATATTAATATAAGTAATATAGTATAAATTATATTTATACTATGCTAAACTTTAAAGATATGAGATGTTTATTTTTTCTCATTGACTATATATATCATGTATATCCTATAAATAAATATAATATAAAATATATATTATAAGTATATAAATTTTACTCCACATATAAAATCGCTTATATTATATATATTTTATAATGCTTAGTTAATATAATTTTTACTATAGTACTAATTTCATTTATTAATATTACTACTACATAATGATATATAATTTTATAAACTAAAATATATATATATATTCTAATTTTATAAAATAAACTATATATATATATAGAGTATATAATACGGAATATATAATATAAACATAGATATTTTTTTTCATTTTAACTAGTAATATTTATATAATAATATATATATGATCTGCTATATATATATATATATGATATATATGATATATATTAATTAAGTATTAATTAAATATATATATAATGTAATTACTATATATAAAACTATATATATAATTATTATTTAATAATATATATATTAATATAATATTATTAATACTATAATATATATATAATATATTCTATATATATACGTATATAATTCATTATAAAGATAGGATCTATGATATATTTAAATTACTTCCCAGAAGGTAATTAAGAGTCAGATAGGATATATTATAGGTTTACTGACAACTAA
>JABUQX010004613.1:0-47500 GCA_015478945.1 Trachelipus rathkii
ACCTACAATGGTCCCTCACCCTCCCCCTCCGAACACACCCGCTGCCCAGCCCTCCCTTCCCTCCTGATTCTGCGGTCGAAAAACAGATAATAATCTCACTTTTTTATTCTATCTACCCCCCCTCTATTTTGTTGACAATTTCAATCCAACCACTCCCTCCCCCGTGCTCCCCCCTTCGCCCTCTGAGGATGGTCCTTTAAACCCTATCCTCCCCATACCCGAAACTCTCACACCAAACCGTACTTTTTGTGCGTTCCATATATCTTCGATCGACTCCCCCCTATTCGACCTCCCCACCCAGCTTCCGTCGTTTCCAAGGAAAAGAACATACCTGTCGTGCTCAGCGGGCAATCACCCCTGCAGTACACGGATTTAACATCGCTCAGTACATTACTGAGATAGCATAACCCCGGAGTAATTAGGACAATTAACTCGGGCTTACACACGAATCAGAAATTGTAGATAACTAAGGACCGCTACATACGAGCAGCCCGAAAAGGAGAATTAACTCAAGGTATGTTAAAGAAACTGTAAGTCCGAAGTAAAGACTTTGTGTCGTTGTTACTCTAAATGTTATTCCTTTGCCATGCGAGCGCAGGCCTGTTCAACCAGTGATAATTGAATTTAACTTTCGTTTTGCGTATCGTCAGAGCTCTAGGCGGCGGATTAAGAGGCAATAACTTCCTTTTGTTGTGAGTACCTACGTGCGGTACCAGTTATTTTTTTGTATCCAGCCCGCAGCAAATAATTTATTAACTCTAAGTATCGGTCTTAGTGTCATGCAGCAGAGCTGAGGTAAACTGAAGTATACCAATCAAATCGTTTAAGCATCAGTTCATCCCGTAGTAAAATCAGTATTTCATATAACTCGTGTAACTCTCACACGGAGCAGCCCGTAAAAGAGGTGCGAAACTCTAACTAAATTTTAGTGAGCATATGTCACTATGTTAACACACGCTCGCCTAGTCTTAGATTTGAGACTCGTGGCTAAATCATTCGATATCCAGGCACATGAGTAAATATGAATCTTATACCTCGGTGCTAACACGAATCAGGCGCCGATTTGAGTATGAAGTTAATAGTCACTCTAGCTAAATCACAATACTATAGCCAAGAGAAGGATACAGTTGTAGTACATCATTAGTTAGCTCGATATCATAGGAGCTCTAACACAAATGACAGAGACGTAACACGAGCTTGACGTATCTTTACTTGTTTGAAGCTAGTAAAATATGTCAATCAACTTGAAGACAGTCCCTAGATATTCATTGATTTTAACTCGAAACTAATTCAATTATCAGCTACAGATAAAGAGTATAGTTGACCAAAGTTCTCTCCTAGACTTATTACGACCCAAGACTTCCGAGATGTAAAAGACCACTTTTTAAGAAAACTCGGTACTTAAATTATTCCTTTAATACCTGCACCTGATTTTAAGAATGGGTAGTGTAATTCGTGGCTGAATGTCCGTTCAATACTAGTGACACGCATAGTTTCAAATGACAATTTCTATACACCGTTGCCTAAGGGGATCTAGGTCCAATCCCGAGTTTTTATATTACGAGAGTATTAAACCTCGAGCAGCTATATTACTACAAATCTCATGTCTCGAAGATATAGATTAGATTCGTAGAGCCTACGTGATAAACTTCAATATAGCCAAGAAAAGTAATATAATCTCGTATCCTAATTACGAGAAGCTCTGGTAAAGTTTAATAAACTGCAGTGTCTAAGTGCTACTGCATCAGAGCTTGAGTAAAAGATTGAGAACTCTACATAGTGAGATGCAAAGTTCAGATCAAGCTACAAAGTAATAGATTTAAACGTCGGTATTATACACGATCATCCTCCAGGGATTAAGAGGTACTTTTATCACACCTCAGCTGTCTCATATTACGAAGCTAGTCTCACAGACAAATAGACTCTTACACTGAACTCGTGCTAATTAGTAAGACACCTCAGATCTATAAATGTAGATTTAATACTCGATCATATACCGACTGATATCATCTACGAGTACAAGGTATTAACTTCGTTGCTAACACAGTGTCAGCCTGAGTAAAGAAATTTAATTCTTGCAATCACTAAGTAGCTCTGAAGTAAATGATATTATGATTATACATGCTGTAAATAAAGCATACGGATTAGCAGCGCAGAAGAAAGGGTAGGAGAAGTGGATATACCCCTTCTGTTGCCTGAAGCTACAGAAGTCAGCTGCCGTATTAAATGTACTTCTTGAACACATCCAATATCACTTTAGCACGATCAGAGAGTTAAAAGAATTATTCAATAATCTCGTTGAATTGTACTCCGGCAGCATCCGATGTCAAGTCTCAAGCTTTAGACTACACTTCGTGCTACAAGACTCTACAGCACTGGAGTAGATTGAGGAGGTGAAAAAACTTTTTATACAAAGTTGCTAACACCGAAGACACTCTCGAGGAAAGACAGCTTAACTTCGTGCTAAAGCAGACAGCCGAGGTTAGAAGGATCTATGGCATAAGCTAATAACACAGCATCCCGGGTAAAGAATTGATAACATAGCTTCAAAGCATCGATTATAGCGAAGACTTAAAAAGTGAGTTATACACGTGACATGTTACTTCGAAGTGAGTCACGAGAAAAATGAGGAATAAATCGTATAGAAGCACAGATCAGCCCGGGAGTATTAAAATATATCATTTATATAGATTGCTAGATTGATTCGAAATAAGAGCATATAAAGCACTCGAATTCCATCTGGGATTGTGAAGAAAGTAGTTCAACAAAGAACTATAAGAATAACTAATGATTTTGTACTTTTTTATACATTTCACTCGAGTAGATGCTCCGAGTAACCGGAGCTAAACTAGTGCTCACCTGTTCACTCTCTTCTCGTTAGATAAGTAAGAGGGAGTTTTCTCAACTCTTGCCATATAATATTATAAACAGACTATGTTCATATTAGCTCCTCCAATCACTATATCAGCTAAGACAGTAAAAAAGCTCCATCTATAAACTCGTCGCTTGAACCCACACGAATCAATCACTCACTCTCATCTTAGGCTTCTCTTAAAAATGTATCTACGAAAATTCAGCCGGCACTCGCACGCTAGATTAGTAGTTTTAGAGCTCTCATATTATAGACGAGAATCAGCTCCTGTGATCATATCCATCCAGTATTTCCATTTCTCTCTCTTTTATATATACTAAGAGCAGATACGTTAGACACAATAAGTTATGATTATACCTTCCTAGCTCAAGGCATGATATATATCACCAGAGGTAAGACTCAATAGCTAACTTCTAGCTATTTAGTTACAAAGTGCAGATTGAGTGCCGAGTTAAAGGAGTATATAGTCCGTCACTCCACAATTTATGAGTAAATCGGGTGTGATCTTACATACTTTAGGTTATCAACCGCCCCGAGTTAGTGTCAGCTGTGTAACTTCCTGACCTTAAACTAGACTTTACGCTGTGCACGCACGTACTAGTTAACATTAACTAGCTCACTCTCTGCGCGGAGAAGTATCGTCCCGAGTAATAGGATCACTTAAGCTCTGCACTTCTAATTCGAGCAAGCTCGTTATATCAGAATAAGATGTTCTACGACGCGATCGTTTCTAAGTCAAACAGGACAGCCCTCGCGACATTATATGGATTGATACAACAGTTCAAGTGCTAAAATGGACTTAACAGAAACAAAGAGTATCTATTCTCTAACTTCGTGCCGAAGGCTCGGGGTTCATCCCGAGTAATTCTAGATTAACTTCTCGGGCTAATCACGCATTCTCAACGCGAAGTTAAAATATTTAACTCCTGTTGCTAATCAAGCCAGCCCGAGCTAAACACTTAAATACACTTATATAGTCAATCTCATCTAGCTGATTAGTTAAGAAGTGGTTAACTTACGTAATAAGCAACGATCACCCGAGTATAGGAGAGCTAATAACTAACGTGCTTATTACAAGAAGCCCGAGAATGAACGTAATGAGGATATCTCACCATTCTCTCACGGAGCGCCGACCGATGTCCCAAGTACATAGTACGTTTAAACTCCGTATATCTTATTAAGACCATCCCTCAACTGCACTACTAAGTAATGAATAGTGTACAATATGCTTTAACTACCTTCTCATTTTACTAGCAGTCAAACGATTAAGTGAACGCCTTATTCAAAAATCTTGGTGGCGTAAAGAGAAAACGATGCAGCCCGAGTAAGAATTGACTAGAGTGTGAGTGCACGGCCAGAGATACGCACCCTTGTTGTAGATAGACAGGATCCTATAAGAGACTTATAAAATCCAGAAGGCTAATCGATTGAGCTAGCCCTATGTAAAAGAAGATAACTTCGCACTCTAGCAATGATCAGGCCCTCGAATTTAAAAGGACTCTCTCAAACATTCTGGTGCTAAATTCACTCATGAGCACCCGACGTATAGAGAAATTTACATATCTTCATGTTTCATAATCACTCTAAAATGCAAGTCACTGTAAAAATAATTCTAGAAGACACGTATAACTTCTAGTAGAGGAATTCGCAGGACATACTCACTATATAACAGTAAGTTATGAGTAGACTTAAAAGAATGTATTATACCACGGGGTGCTTGTCCAAACAACCCGGTCATTCAGAAAATTTCTCCTAGAGATCATGTTAAGCGAAAATTTTAAATTACTTTCCGGTAAGCACCATCATCCGTAAGAGTAAAGTTATAAATTTTGGTCGTCGTGATATTAAGATCTCAGCCAAATAACAGAGAGTTTATAATCTAATAGTCAATTTATTACATACACAGAATATTAGGGCGCAGCATCAGTTAATGGGTTAAAGAATCTACACCTTGATGACTAGCCACAAACATCCGAAAAATACCCTAGTAAATGATTTCCTCTATGATAGTTACTCATCCACAAGCCTCATTTCTATAGACATATTAAAACCTTCGAGTAGTTCAAAGCCTCGAATCATTAGCTAAAGAAGTTAAATTGGTTACTAAACAAAACAAAATCTTCACATTGCTTAAAATTTCTTTACTTCTAATTACCGATATAGAATGCCAGAGAATATAGGATCTAATCCATGCTAATTTAATCTTGAGCTCAGACCCTGGTCAAATACATTTATCGGCGAGAGCGTCGTATCTAACAATAAAACACATTCATTGCGATCACAGATTATGCACTTGAAAGGAACACAATTCCGACTTTCGCAGACTTAACAGTTTTATAATGTGGAATCTTGTCCACCCAGAGTTAGAGGTGATCTACTCAAGCTTCTGTTCTAATGACCACTGCATCACAGGAGTTAGAAGTATAGTTTACAACTATATCGATAGACCTTTTAATTGTCAGCATGTCTAAATGGACTGATTACAAATCGTTTACTGCCTCTATTTGATAAATGCTATCACGCACACAGTCAAACGAGGATAATTGCAGATGATTTCTTAATAACTCTGTCACCTTATCACAATCAACCAGAGTATAAATCCTACTGACTTAGCTTTGCTCTATCATCACGAAAAAGCCAGTAAAGATATTGTATATAGCCCTCTTCTTAGTAAATATTATTGACTCATAGATATTACATGATTGGTAAGATTCATGTGACGAAGAGACATCGTTTTAAAGCGAACGAAAGTTAACAAAGAAGAATATCAATATCCGTGTCATTATTAAAGTCAGATCGTACCTCCACTAGCTAACTAGTATTTAGCAACTACTATAATTGACTCACGTGCGAAACGCGAGAGTCGCGATCTCATGCGATCGTATAGACGCTTCATACTCGCTCACTCACACACTCTGTAACTTCTTATTTCTCTAACGAGATAGATAGTAGAAGAGGATATGCAATCTGGACCTGGATCTATAGATAGGCACATAATCCATCTCCCATTTATAATTCTGAGTGTGAACATCTATGTAGTTCTACGACAGCCTCGAATTATAGACGAAGAAGAATCACTCGAGTAGAATAGTATCTTGTTGACAGGTGAGGTACTAGGTAGATGGTTAAACTCTCGCTCTTCCGTTTCATAGCTGTGATAACAGTAATTGCATTAGAGGCGATGATGACAGCATAGTGTAGACGTGATATGATATATAACCTAAGTTGTGAATGCTTTCGTTTCTATATCTTTAAGTATGTAGCATGAGCTAACATGTCGTTGTATAAAATTAGTGTTCTTCGATCTGTGTTCCTAAGCTCTAAGCTCGGACTCGATAGAACTATTTACGGTCTAGAATTATACAGTATGTCTATTGAATAGGTGTCTACGAGGTCATCGACGTAGGACAGTGGGTACAGGTATGAGTCAGCTATCCCATTTGAGACCTTGAGGATCACACTTTAGTAGGTATAGACACATGTTGAACCGGCTGGACTTAGATAAGAATATGAGGATTTTCAGTTTATGTAGTAAATTATGCGATGTATGAGCACGTTAATCGAAATGATGTTATGAGAGGTGCGGTGTGAGGATACTAGGGGACTTACTGATTCTCGATTATCTGTCTAGTAATAATTTTACACTTAGCTAATACTAATCTAATTCACGCTCTTCTTATACCTTATATATCAAACCAAACTACTACCTTTCTGTAATACAGTCAGATCACACTATATAAAGAGAGATAGAGCAGAGATTGTATTACTGTGCCTACGAAGCGACTCGACTTCTAAATAATTATTTATCCTCTTCGAACGATATCTCTGACTTCATAGCCCCAATGTCAATAATATGAGAAGAGCTAACTTGTAACGCCATCATCACCACAATCAGGATGGCCGATTAAAGATAACTTCGTGCTATACAGGCAAGCTCCAGAGTAGCGAATAGGTTCTGTCAACTTATCACAGTTTCTATAGTATCATAACGATATTTGCAACCATGTATGAGCGATATTATGAGACATATCACAACAGGACCGTCAGAAGACTTTTGGAGAGAGAGGATTTCCACAGCAGTGAGTGAGACTTAATTGTGGCGGGAGAGACCTCATGATGAATACATCAGGGCTATACAAGCGTTTTATGAGATTTGACCCGTTTACCATACAGACAGACTCGAATACTGTGGCGCATCAGCGGTCTCCGTAATTGATGCCACAAGTGAGTGTCGTCCTCAAACGAACCAGCAGACTCTAAGGTTGCTAACTCATGGAATTTTAAGCTCTGACTATCTTATCCCTGACGGTGAAGTAGATAGCGTGTAGGATCAAATAGAATCAATATATGCAAGATCATATACACTAGTTTATAAGCCAGTCTATGAGTCCTCTCTTCACTCGACAAACCTATCTAAAATTACTACATAGTGATATGAATTCCCACCTTCCTCCTCTCCCCACCACGCGAAGGCTATTTTGAAATTTTCCACGTATGATTTCGAATATATATATCTAATTTCGGTAGCATTAAGAGAAGAGCAGCCTCTGTTAGTAAAGCTTGATTATACTATAGTGGCTACGGATGATCGGAACAAAGTATAGAGTTTAAGCTCAGTGCTAAGTCCCCAGTCCCCCCATATGAGTAGCGGATCAGCACGACACCCGATAAGAAAGTATATTAATTTAGAGAGATAACGAGAGGCAGCTCTATATAGACGATACTTAGTTCCGTGACGAGTCTATCAAATAACTCAGACATGAGAGATTCGGTCAAGTTCCTCACCCCAAGATCTCTCGCCTAACCGAGGACAGCGGGATCCTAATAAGCGTTATTCGTTTAGCATAAGATTAGCGCTATTGCCCTACCTCGCGAACCAGTGTGAAAGTTTAGTTTTGTTGATTTTGTTTCTGTCTAAAGCATCCAGAGATGATTTCAGTCCAGATATTGTTATAAGATACAAGAGGGAGAGCTCGAGAGATATAGTACGAGAGCATATGAGGTACGGGTAGAGTTACAGTTAGTTAGAGATTTTCCGTATTTAGAGTTACTAGGTTGGCAAAGGCCTCCTGCACGGAGGTTTTTATGGGTCTTCTTAAGGGCAAATTGATTATAGCACGCATTGAGACGACCTCACTCGGCATTCTATCCAGTCCTTTCCGAATGCTAGGCGTCAGAGAATAGCAATAGCGCACACGAGAGAAAGATCCTAAGAACGAGATGGCACTTCTAGAGTTAAAAGGATGGCAAACTTCGACGCTGTAGTTTGAAAGTAAGAGTGAGGAGAGCGATTGGGTAATTCATCTAACCGCGGTATACACTCGACGTGTACCCACCGATTGAAGTTAGCACTATGGTACTGCAACGCTTACATGCAAGGTGACGACAGCTTCCTGTAATAGCAAAGCATTTATTAGGGCCTCCCGTACATATATCCACGCGTCGGAGATAAGCCGAGTAGAACCCTTCCATGGGAAATTGCGACCCGCTCTAGAACGCTGAAACGAGGCAAAAGCACTAGCCGAGAGTAAATATATGTAGTCGCAAATGCGAAGGAAGACTGATAGTTGATAACGCATGCAGTGCTTTCTCTGACTAGAAGATAAACTCTGAAGTCATAGAGAAAGAGACTGACTAAAAGAGCGATTCAGAGCTAATAGGAACGAGAACACCGATGAAGGACGTAAATTCGTATGTGATAGACATTTGCGCAATTTTGAATCGGTACGATTGCACATGGTTTGAATAGATTTGTGTTTAAGCAGCTCTACCTCAAGGCATGGTACTACTGCCGTAGTCATTTCCTACTATGAAGTTAGAGATGAAATTGATAAACATTACGGACTCACTTAATATTGGTTTAGTATCTGTAGATAGGATACGTCCTATGCTAGAGATGAAATTTATCTTCTAGAGTCTCGCTGAATAAGCACGTGATAGGTTATATTTTCGTGCGAAGAGGTTGGAATTAGATGATTGCTCCTAGAATAATAGATATAATGACCAAGATTAGAAGATTGGTAAGTATAAATTTGTTAAATAAAGAATTAAGTTAATATAAAATATAACCGTGAGGTAGCGTAGTAAGCCTGTTAAGTTTTTGTACTGAGTCATTCTGAGTACTGAGAGAAAGAGCCCGACGGGGTCGGATGGGACACAGCAGCCGGACAGTATAGGAGAGAATCGGTGTCAAGCGACGATGTACGATCAGGAAAGAAACGTGGACCAAGAACTTCACTCAAGCTCAGCTTCCGGCTCTCTGATATATTTCAGAATTAAGATTTAGATATGAGTATCTCTGGATTTTCATATTGCTAGTCTTGATCCTTGAATAGGGAGTTGTTGAATGAGAGACTGCTGGCGCTCTGAAATATACGTGGCGAAACTAGAGCAGAATAGCGCCGAGAGAAGCCTAATGTGATTAGTGGTCTATAGAACGCGTGAGTACAGAGGGAGTAGATTTGAGAGAGACATCCCTCAACGAAACTTGGGCGAAGTACGATCAGTGATTTATAATAGTGGAGAGTATATCATCTTATGGTGTGACTCTCACTATCCTATCAAATTAGGAGGCTATTTAGTCAGAGATGCCTCTCCGCGTGGTACCGGCTTCCTTATACTTGTGAGATCTATCATTGCTTAGCGCAGAGCCACTAGCGACATCTGATTAAGGAGGTTGAGAGGAAAGAGAAATGCACCCCAGTTCATCCTTCTTGCGGTTCATAGTATAGGACAACAGAGTAAAGTCGAGGGCTGGGCGTAGAGTTTGGCACTCTTGTTTTCTTCTCACAGGAGGTTGGAAGGGAACGGTTTTCTCATATACTACAGCAACTAGCAGCTACTCAAGCAGTTCATAAGGTGATTAAAATTGAGAAGAAGAAGAGTTATGTCAGAGATTGATTTTTGAGAGAAGTGTAATGTGCTCAGTTGTTGATAGAGATCATTCGTATGAGTTCGTGAGGAATAAAGCATTACACATAGCGAGTTGCGCAAACTATATATTTTATGGTTGTTAGTAAGTGATACTCCGTTTTTTTAGACTCGTCTGATCTTGTCTCCGTCCCGATTGTACATCTTCAATTCTTACTTGTCTTAGTACTATTATTGTCAATTATTCGGCGAGTAACTGAAGTATGGTGGTGAAAGTAAACGATTATAGTGCTTTAATCTCTCTATACCTCGACTGTTCATCTAGTTGTAAATAGCTGTAAATTCATTAAGAGACACTGTTCAAGTTCCGAGCTAGAGACCATTGTATTAGTTGTAGGTATGAGTAAGTAATTTGTGATAGTTGTGCACATTAGGAGGCCACGACGAGGATATGAAACGTTGACGTAATGTAGTACCGCAATTCGGTAACGACGGAATATTTACTGAGCTATTATCATTGAGGAGAAGGACTTTCCTCACGTCATTAATGCTAGAAAATTTGTGAATATCAAAAGTATATAGAAGATCATAATGCAAAAGCCAGTCTAAGTCTATATCCTCTGTAGAGAAAAACTAATGCTAATATAATCTCATGCAATATTATGATTTAATATCCTTTAATACGACGTTATTAATACGTTCGCTTTATTATTATTTGATTCTTATGTATTTATAATATTTAACTTCATTAAGTTTTATCTGTCAATGTTAATCTATATGGGAGCTAAAGTCTTGAATCATTCGATGAGTATACTACGTATACAGAGATATAATATTACATAAGCCGTAAAGTCATATATGGGCTGTAACGAGCGCATCTTGATTAAGGTACCGATCCTGCAAAAAAAGATATTTATTGTCCTAGTGCAAGCCATATAGAGTTATACAGTCATTAGGAAGAAAAGTCTGAAAGCGCAAGAGAACAAGCAATGTAATGATTCTTTAGCGGGAACCTTTTATGCTCCGAAGTACGAGTAAAAACATCTATTAATTTGCGCAACGATGTTTAAGCCCAAGTAAAATTATCAATCAAATACGAGAGCGGCGAATGTAGCCTGGGCCTACTGAAGGATGCGTCCAGCTGTTAGCCCATTTCGTTTTTAGTCCCTCGTACGCGTAGGAGCATACAATTATCCCGATTGTGTAAATGCATAAGTCTGACTTTATATCCAAATCAATTAATATTTTATTTGCTTTTGTTATATCTCGATATCCTGTTTATGTGGGTAAATGTGAGTTTATATTGTTAGTATGTTTATATATTTGTAGATGTAAATGTGATAGGCATGTGGTCAATATGATAGAATCGACTACTATCTATGATCTATGTAGGATTGTTCCATAACAACATAGACTCTTAACGTATTGTGATATTATGGTGGAACCTTTGATGCCGCCCTATTTTGGTCTGCAGGTCTCTCGTTGGCTAATATATGTGCATATTCTCTCAGGTAATACTAGTAATAGCTATTATAGTGAGTATGTTTAATATTATGTATATAATATATATATAATATTAATACGTAAATTATAATGGATATAAGTGAGATTTGGAGAGACGCGAAAGACTGAACGAGGAGAAAAAGTTTTATTTGTAAAGAAGTACGAAATAACGGAGCCGGAGGCAGCCGATAAATCGTAACTATTTTCAGAGTAGAACTCATGCACCCTAGTAGCATCTGCGACATAGTTGCAAAATATATACTCTAATCAGTCTCACTACATCCCGGCAAAATCTTCATAATCGTACCAGGTCGATAATATAATAAATAATAATATAGTATATATAATATAGTATAAGCTGTAGACATCGACCCACACATTTTGAGACATATGCTAATGCAGTTCAAAAAGAAATTTTATATTCGAGAAGATTAAGATTAAGTTAATTTCTCGTTCAGAGAGTTAATTAGTCTAGAGTTGGAGCGTTATTGTTATGAAATAAATATGTTTTAATGTCGTCAAATCATACTGTAATATATTTGGCTCAGGAGACGCTTGTCCGAGTGAAAGAATTAATTTTATAGAATACACAGAGTACGCTTAGACTATTGATAGCTGAATCCAATAGCATTGTCTCTGAAGTGCTTTAGTAAACGAGTCTATATCTTACGTGTATAAAAGACGTCAATTGTAACTGATAGTGTTTTCTTAGACGTTAACACGCTTTTCATACGAATGTGTTAAGCTATAGCGATAATTAAGAAGTCTCTGCTAATTTGGAAGTCGTTTGGCCGTGTTATAACGGAGTAGGTGTTCCTGACTCCTACAGAGATGTACAGTAGTATGCCGAAGTCTAAAGATTGGATATAAATATTTGCTTCACTGAGTGACCAAGTTAAACAGCTAACTTCTTTTGTTTATACAGTAGGGGAACACGATTCGTACTCTATAATGATAGATAATCGTAGTCTTTTCTCTGTCCTAGAGCTAATATGAGAATGATAATATCACTTTCCTTGAACGCTTTATTTACGGTGAGTTAGTACGAGTTAGTTGTCCTCATGACAGCTAATCACTAGCTTTAAAACGCGACGAGATTCTCTTTTACTGAGTCCCTCATGTAAATACTTAACAATTGCGTTAACGTAGCCGAGCAAAAGAGTAGTATACAATAGAAGACCAGACTCCGATAGGGATATATAGTTCATATCGTTGCTCATTTTTACGAGAGGCACAGAATCGGAGAGAATTGTAATTATGCGATTAAGTCAAAGTCGTTTAATAGACAGAAATAATTCGTTTATGCGGCCCTACGAAGCAGCACGGAGCTTCTAGGTTATAAGTAGAATTATATGTTATTAGGAACGTCTTACTGGCTATCTTTAAGAAGTCTCTATGAGACATTTCATAATACATTCATAAGGAGTGCTACTGCGACGGTCTCGGAAGAACTCAAAAAGAGTATAGGAGTAGATCTTAGGTTATCGAACGAGCTCGAATAAATTCCCTGCAGATAACAAAAGCGACATCAGGTAATTCGACATAATCTCTCGATCAGCCGAGGTAGAAGTATTAATTTGGAGGCCTTTATTGTGAACGTTGATACAGCTATCGATAAGATGTTAATGCAGGCTTTCGTAGTTAAGGAGTATGAATATTTCTAAAGTCCTTAAATTTCGTCGACAAGGTATTTTATATGTCGATCTCACTACACTGGATAGACAAGTCTGAAGATGATGAGGTCCTTATAGATCACGATGCTCTTGCACGGTCAGCCCGAGTAAGGGTTAACTCTCTTGAAGCCATTAATCTCAGATCTCAGCCCGAGTTAGAGGACCATATTTAAACTATATTCGATATTCACACACATAGGATCTCAGTAGATAAAAGATAATATATCATGCTGTACGCTACGTTCGATGTCTCTGGCATTTGGAGAATTAAAGTCATGGTTAAGCTCAGTAATTCAATCCGAAGTTATTAAGGAGGTTAACTGTAGCGAAATTACAATGGCTTGCTAGCTCGGTGAAGGAATCTAAGTTAATACTTACTATCATAGCAAGTAAATGTTACAGATATATTATATTATGTGGCGTTAATTTCATGTGTCAGTCTCCTAATGGAAAAGGAACTTATCATTATTCAATGACTAAAAGACTAGTCAGCTATAGCCGAGTTAAAGATCACTACGTTTTACTAAAAGTAAATAGATATCTAATCAAATCTATCGAAGCAGCCCCAGAGTTAATTAAGACGATTACTCTTGTTAATATCGAGCAGCCTGATGTAAAGGAAGATTAACTAGTGTCTCTGCATATCAGGACAAAAGAACTTAATCGATGCTAATGAATGAAGCTAGCTCGATCGAAATTGAGTATTCAATTGGCTTAGCGCTAGTCACCCGACAGAATGCACCTTTGAATTAGTGTTTTACATACACAACGTGCAGCCGCTGCTGAGAAAGGAGAAACTCTAACGTACTAGTATGATCAGCGAGAAGTACATTCTGTCCGCCACGAGCGCACGGACTTGTGTTACCAGGTATATAGGTAATTTATGAGACAACAGTTGTTCCTTGATATAGGTACATTTTATCGCTCTTCACTATATAAGTCATTGATATTAATATAATGGTTATGAATATATCACTAATATATAATCTTTATTACTATAATTATATCATTATTTAATAGTATAGTATGACTCGGTAGGATATCAACTCAGCTATTCGGGACATGGAAACTCAAGTGCGTGAAGTTGTATCATATCTTTCAATATCTTCGAACTCAACGTGTGCACATGTAATTCACGTGGTTGAACTTTGGTCTCTTACTTCGTTAGTATAATTTTGAGAAGTTCTGGCTTAGATATATGGCAATGAGGCGGGCAGTTTTTGATGCTCAAAATTCTGTCGAAATTTGGCTTTAAGATTTAAGGAAAATTAAACTATTGATGAGAGGTGTCTAGTATGAATAGTATAATACAGCATAGATCTCTAATATATAGAATGAATGTATTACTTATACCTTAATATTGGTGGGTAAATTATATTTATTCATTACACACTTATAAGCTGCAGAAATATGGCTATGTATGCTTATGTTCATTGTTGTATGATTAACCTAAATAAATCAATCAGTATTAAGCCTGATGGTTTTTTCATTACATGGTTTGGTGAATAAAAGGAGGATTTATAAGGAAGTATAACATAAGACACAACACATGTTGAGATGATCATCTTCACATCAGGTTTTATTTGCTAGACTATTATGAGGCATTAATCTACAGAATAGATTGTCGCGAAAAAATTTTGCATTCTCACAGATCTGCTGGACAAATTGGTATTGTCGCGAGAATTAATTTCGTGCGATGGCACATCATATAACCGATAAAAGCCAATTAAAGCATTACGTCTCGCAACTGAGATTATTATAAAAACAATTGCACAAAGCCAAATCATTAGGTGCTCTTAGTATATACACTCCCTAAAAAATCAATCCACTTTGAAGAGTTGGAGTAACACAACAAAAAATATAAAATGAACAACGTAAATGAACATCTGGAGCCTAAGCACATCGACAATATATTTTATTATTGATTCGTCTCGTTATATGGAGAAGAATTATGTGATGGCGCTTAGACGAATACCTATGTGGCGATATATTGGTCCGGGTTTTTAACCGGGTCCTATGAGGAGAATTTAAACCATAATAGAATCTCCCTAAAAACATTTTAATTTTACTTTAATCTAGCATTTGTTATAAAATATGTTTTATTAATATTTAATATAGTTTGTACGTGAAACTGCATCAGTAATAAGCTAAACAAAATTACCAATTAAAGACTAATAGTATGACTACAGTAATTGGTAGACCTATACAATCATTAGGATACATTATACTTCAAAGATGTTTAATATTATGATGTCATCTTGAGACATACAGCACAGTTTAATTACTTGTCTTCTTTAAACATCGAAGAAAAGCAATTATAAGCCAAACCTCCTAACTAATTCTCCCCAATCATAATCATACGAAATATAATTATATAAAAGGTGAATAAAGCTCTGCCTTAGTTAACAGATATCACATATTAAACAAATTACTCATGAACGCCTTCTCTCTCGCTCATTAGTATTTGCCCTCTAAAAAGAAGTGTGTCATAGGTTTCTTTTGTAAAGGATTAAAAGGTTCTTTTTTGTGCGAAGCTATTGAAAACTAATTTCGAAACGTAAGTATTTGACAATGATAGTTTAGCCACAATTATATGGTAGCTCATTAAAGGTATAGAGGTATAGAGATACAATTTTATAGGCCCTATATTTAAACATTGAACTATGAACTATCTCTGAAAGATAAAGAGAGATACATATGCCGCTCTTACTCACCCACCCTGTCCCCCTCTCCGCATTGATAATCGCCAAACCTCTATCCTCCATCACACTCTACACCACCCTCTCCCCACCCAATACCCATCTTTAAGCTCTGCGGTGTCGTGTGACATAGTCAACTCTGGATTATAAGACATGTAACGCTTGGTCGAAGGATAAGCAAAAACTTAGCAGTTTATGATGATCCATAGGTGCGTTGCAATTGATTAGATCCGCTATGAAATAAACGCTACAATAGACATTGAAAATAACAGATTTTATATATCACTTAACGAGTAGATAGCCCATCTTGAATAGTGAAAAAAAGTTGGAAAAGAGTGGTGACGTTATCAGATAGAAATTCTCCAAAGTGGTAATTCAATATTTTAACAAAAATAATATTTATTTTTTAAATACTAAACAATCTTTTTAATGGACAATTAGTATATATGTTAAGCTAGGAAAAAAAATATATCTTTTAAGCAAAAAATGTGTATTTGTGATATAGAATGATGGTTTCACCCAGAGGATAGGTCAATTGCATCTACATTTGATATATTTTCCTCTTTTTTTTAAATGTTTTTAGTTAACTTTTTTAAAGATATAACGCCATGTTTATGTTTATTATTATTATTATAGTTTGATCATTAAAAATTTAATTAATACTTATATTTTGTAATATTTTTAGTGTTTGAATTATTTTAGTATCGTTGATGTGTGTGTAATATATATTACCGATTACGTAATATATATAATACCTATTCTTCTCAGATATATCTGAAATATATATATAATATAAGTATTTATGTTATAATTGCATGACTACAGCCGATATCATTACTCCATTATTTAATTAATCCAGATCAAAAAATTATATATATATATTTCTATTTTTTAAATAAAAATTCAATATATCATAAATATATATATAATAATAGCAGTATACTATTAAAAATATGCATTTTTTTTTTCAATATACATAATAATAAAATATTGTACATATAATAAATATAATAAAATCAACCCTATAAATATAATATATATAATAATAGTGTATATAATTATAATTATATTATATATAGTAGACCATTGATATTTCCTTTAAATGTTGATGTAGTATTTTAGTATATATATATATTAGTTATAGTTTATAATAGTTTATTATACCAACAGTGGCGCTCCGTGACCATAGGTCATAGAGGTAATAACTTGATGCCCGATCCCAAAAATATATGTCAATTGGTAACTTTTTTTAGCTTACCAGCTCTGACACTTATTTATACGAAAACACACTGCAGGCATCATTTTGAGCGAATTCACATATTGTAAAATCTCTTAACTATAACTACATACTCATCTCAAAATACTAAAAATACTTTTTTTTATTATATTTATACTAACTTTTTTTTATTATATCATATACTTATATTATATAATATAAATATCTTTAATTATTAATTTGAACTATAATAATCTATGTATATTAAACTATAAATTATTATTATATATATATATAACTTAAGTAATTTATGTTTATAATTTATTAATATACTAATATATTACTATTAATATTAATGAAATTCTATTGTAGGATTTTCTCTGATTAAAGAAAATATTGTTACCATATATTTTAATTAATGCTGAAGTTAACTTTTTTTCGAAATATATATAGCTTTTTATTCTCGCATTTAATTATTATGTATTTCTGGATGTGATAACATTGCGATAAATTTAAATTATCAACTTATTAAAATAGCTCAAATGTCCAAGTTTGAAGTTTTACCATGAGCAACGGTAAAATTATTTGGTATACAAAAAAGTATGTTAATCTTTCTCTGTTAGTCTTATATTTTTATTCTTATTGATATATTTTCAACATTTAATGAAATAACAGAACCGTCAAAGTTTTTATAGCTATTTTAGTATAGATGGTTTTTCATAAAAACATTTTTCATATCCAATTATTTAATGTTAAATTCAATAATTAGATATTATATATATAATATATATATATATATTTATATATATAATAATAAGTATTATTATAATATATTATACAATAAAGAAATAGATACATTCGTAAGTAAATGATTACTGGAAGCCCAATGTGTAAATATATATACCTCTATATATAGAGTAATCTCATATAGTACCCTTACCAATATAAATAGTTGGCTGTAACCTCTTAGAATAAGGTGACATCGCGAGTAAATACTCCTATCTAAAATGTTGATTATCCGATATATTATCAATTACAATATTCTTATCGTAACCAAATAGCCTCATCAATATATCATGAGTTTTCTTCATTGACAGCTACTCTGTTCGGTCATCCTGTGCCACTTGTGCGCGGGTAACTTCTCAAGCTTATCTTGCATGCGTACGGTACACAGAGCTGCTCCGATTTAGAAGTACAGAATGGTATCTGTAGGCTATTGCGTGTTTAATCTTCAATTGTGCACACTGACATAGTAGGGTTAATCAACCTGACAGCAACACTTTGCTGTCACAGGCGTAACTTTCAGGTATATGACGCGAGGGGCGAGTTTCTGTGGCGTCGGATGGATAGTGTGTTCAAGGTCGCTGACCTTACGTCAGCAGCCGAGAATTAGTCGGCACAAGAATGACTTTGCCGATCCGGTATTCCTAAGGTGGGAGTATCGGCCCTACTCTTTTAGTCGCGGCGTATCCCTATGACTCATAGATATGCCATGAGAAGCAAAAGTAGTTGTTATTCTATGATTCTGTGTTTGTGAATAGGAAGTTTTCTGTTGTATGTGATTGGGCATCTTCTATAGTATGGTAAGGTGTCCGTATTAGAGTTTTAATTAGCCTCCGTTAACTTATCAACTCTATGCTAAACTTATCAAATACGTATAATATTTTTGAAGAATATTTACTTGCTACGTATCAAAGTTTTTTAAGTGTCTGTTCAGTTTCCGACAGATACTCGATACCTATATGAGCAGGGATATTACATGTCTTAAGGTGTTGACCAAAAGCTGCCTTATCACATCAGAAGCTAAAAATGACTTATTAGAATATATATGACATATAATATATATTTTATAATATTAATCATATATATAAATTATATATCTAATAATTTATATAATATATATCTTGATTATGATATATAGATATAATATATATATTAATTATTATTATAAATATATATCATTAATATATTATTATATATATAATTATTTAATTATATAATAATATATATAGTATAATAATCTGTATAGAATATATATATGTAATATATATTCATTATTAATATTATTATTATATATATTATATATATATATTATTATATATTATAATATTCTATATATTAATTAATAATATATAATAATATTAAAATAATTATATATATAGTAGAGTATACGAAGCTTGTAGCAGAGTAGACTAAGGCGGTGTCCCAACTACGTATTTATTAATTAATTTATTAATTAACAATATAATAGTATACGGTATATATATATAGATATTTAATAAGCTAAATTATAAATGTCAAAGGATAATAATTTTATGATTAATATATTTATTAATATTTATATATATTATTATATTATATATTACTAATATTATATATATTATCATTTATATTATTATACTTAATATTATCTTATATATAAGAGCACTCTATACCGATTGTCAACAAGATAAGAACCATATGACGAGCTACTCATATATATATAATACTTTACAGCGATGTCATAAATATAAATATGTCTATTATACTTAATAATATATATATATATTATAGCTATATTTGGTGATAAAAAATGTGTTATACAATAGAAAAATGAGAGATATTCAAATACTTATTTGAGTTCAATCACAAATTCTAGGAGATAATTATTATTGCCTCAAATAAGTTGTGCGAAAGATTATGCCAAGTAGACTCTGTATTGTAATTTGAAAATTTTCTTAATATAGTAATTTATTTATTGATTTATTTATTTGATTATTTTATTTTTTTTTATATTTTTTTTTTTTTTTTTTTTACTTTCTACAACTTACATAAGATCTTCAAAAATATTCTTCACTTAATATGATTTAAGTCTTATCTAGGTACGGTTTTTTATTGACTAAAATATATGCTGATACCCATTAATTCTGAGAGGTTGGTCCAATATTTAGGTGATAAAGGTAAACATCTGTACTAATAAAAGAGTCCGCTAGGACTACTCGAATTAATTGAATTACAGCTACTATAGAAAATACATAAATATTGTCCATAGTCTGCAAATGGCGATAAACTCAAGCTAGCGCATTAGTAACGCAGAAAGCACACGAGCTCAAAGAGCTCTACGATAATACCAATCACTAAACAATCCTTTAACATAGATTCCTTCAACACTGTTACGTAGGTACTTGTGATTTGCAACTATTATTTGAACACAAGAAAATCCATAAGTATAATATTACGTGTGGCGTCACGAGTAAAGGAGTTAACTCGTATCTAATCAAAACGCATGCCCGAGTTAATAAATTAAACTCGTGCTGGAGACATATCAGCACGTAGAAAGTAATCAAAGCGGATTGCTCCTCGCTGCGATTTTGATAAAGGTCTGACCACGAAAGAACTAATTGTTAGTATTATTCTGTGCTTATGCATGCGGATCATGCCCTCGGAGACTTAATACGTCGTTTAACGTCTATTTTTCGTGAGCAAGTAGCCGATTCAGTCATGAAAATTTAACTCATACTAACACATCATCATAGCATCGAGATACAACACAAACTCTTGTTATATTATCGTAGTCACTATGTGATTTATCTTACTAACAGATATACTTCGAGAATAGCGCTAGCCACTAACAGATGTAGTCTGCGTAAACGGGCATGTTCGTAGTTATCGGCGAAAGCGCGGAGACTATCTCCTCAGAATGAGCTTAAGTGATTATTATAACCATCTCCTAATGCTATGAATTCAGTTTATTATAAATAGAAATGTGAGCTGAGATATTCATACACTACAATTTATATTCCTGTAGTCGATAAGCTAGTTTAACATCGTCAGAATGCCTCTTGTGAGACAGAGAGTAAGCATATCTTTGCTGAAATTTCGATTAACTGTCTAACCAAGTTAAAGAGTTTATAAAAAGTCGTGACTTATATGCATCATTAAGCTATTCTGAACGCTGATAAATATATACACTCTATTTGTGCAAATGTATTATCATCATAGCCTCATTAGCGTAATTGTGATTTTTGTGGCCATATCTATCGCATATGTCAAGGAAATAGTTACGACAAAGCATGCTTATACAGTCTATGCGATAATGTGTCACAAAGAGCATGAAAAATCGGTCAAAGCCGGGGCCCGTAGTAAAGAATGGAATTTACACTACGTAGCTACATACGAATCGCCGTGAGGATCTCAATAGTATAGATCTGAACTGGATGTTTTGGCACGAATTTCGTGAAATGCTAGCATAAGATTAGGAGGTACTTAATTGCGGCACATCACGAGTAGTCACGTGCTAGGAATGAAACAACTCTCACCTCTATACACGGTCTAGGTCCACCGATGTAAAATGTAGCTTCACATCGTGACTCAGCCAACTGCACTCTCCGATTCTGAGGTAAACCAACGCTTACAAGCTTTGCACGCATCGATATTCAGACTCTGCGATAATTAACAGAGATTTCGTTAAACTTAGTTAAATTACTATGTGAACAAGCCGAGCTCAGAACTAGTGAAAATCGCAAGCACTCATCAGATCACAGACCAGATAAAGGATATCGTAAACTTTTATGTGTAATATAATACACATCTGACATCATTATTTTTCTTATCAGTATCTTACGTAAAGAGTAGTGTAACATAGACTACTGATGTCATACAGACACCATCGCTGAAGAAGACTACAGCAATATTATAATGGATATAGACACATAGCGACAAACTTTCCAAAGACACTCCACTTAGAGTTTCTGGATAAGTGCCGATACAAATCCAAGTAAGTAAAAGAAATATGATTAATTAATAGTGCTAGCCTAATGCAGAGACATAATTCTCGGCTCTCTCAAAGATAGATATAGTGCAAACAATCACATGAGACAAGCAATGGCTAAGAAACTCAGTGCAGTGAGACACATTATACATGATCAAATACCAAAGTGTCAGACAGATTTTAGATCTCGTTAATCAACGTTATTTAGCCCTCCAGTTAACATTAGAATTAGAGCAAGTTGACTACACGATATTCCTCTGATGTTTGATCAGCTTAATCCAAGACTCGGATTTGCTCACATGACATGAATATCAATTGCCAAAAGATAGTTACGAAGTATTCTCACTTTTTTTATACCTCATTCTATATAGACGAGAGAAGAGTAAACAGCGAAATTGTATATTATAATACTGCGTTCGGGCGAAGGTCATTACTCAGCTGATGAGGATGTGTGGAGATCTGAAAGTTCGTGGCTCGTAGAAGCTGAGTGAATACATAGAAGCTACAAATGACTTAGCGAAACATTGTAAACGAAGAAGAGTTACTCGTTTGCCAATGTGATTCCCCAGATTGTAACCACTCTCTGATGGAAAATAATAGACATGCGAACATCGTCAGAAGAGAGTTAAGAGATGATGCTATTTAAAGCTATTCTTCATCTCTGGAGAAGTATTATCATCTTCTCTGACTTAGGAAAGTAGTCGGATTATACGAAGACTATCCGAGCCTAGTTCTGATTAGTTTCAGTTTTCGTTTACAAACAGTCCATTCACTTCAACAACAAGGTACAGAAATATTATAATTTTCTATATATATAATGCATCCTCTCGAACATAGTATTAATAGGCAAATATTCTTGGTGCTATTAAGATTAGACTCTATTACCTCTCTCTCATCGTGAAGAGCACTTATATGTATATTTCATGTCTCCGAGAAGCAATAACCAGTAGTAGATAGGTAAGAACACTTGCTAATTTCGGAGTATGAGCTAGCAAGAGTGTCGAAGAAAGTATATTTATACAATTCGAGTTGATATGAGTATCGCGTTGTGGAGCTATAGCCAACGGAAACTTAACTATCTGTATTAAATTATCTGAGCAGCCCGTGGTAAGTAAATAGCTAGTTCTAAACTTATATTGCAATCAATAGATCATACCCGAGGAAAAGAAATGTGGACTTAACTCGGGCATTCAGCAAATCCTATATGAGCATCGAAACAGCGATAACGATTATCACTATCAATGCAATCGATTACAGTCTATACTTTCGTAGGATATTAGGAGTCAGGCATATATATCACGAATATCTCACTAACCATTACCATTAATTAACTACCTTATTTCTCTTCTCTGTATAGTTAGTCAAAACTACCCACAGTGAAAGAATGTAAAAATCGGAGTATATATGACATGGTACAGCGTGAAGCCTATCGACGAATAACTTTTTTCTTGTGCACTAGAACTTGTGTCATCAAAACTTGATAAAGTTCCGCAGACAAAGGTGAATCTTCGACTTTTGCACGTAATGCTAACAATAGCGGATCACTGATAGTTAAGAGAGAGATATAATATTATACTCGTGGTAAGCATATTCTGCAGTTCGAAAGTTCTCTAAACAGTGTCTCACCAAAATATCAACACTTACCAAGTAGATAATGTAGTGTTCTGAAATAAAGATATCTCGAAGAGGAATTCAGTAATGATGCTAACTCGTAGTAAACACAAATCTGTACGAGGTAAAGATTTAAAATTCTTGTTATTAACTCTGAGCTGGAGAGATTATAAGAATTGTAACTGCGTATGACCTAATAGAACGAGATCAGCCCGACGCTGAGAAGGAAGCTTGTTTGAATCTTCCTCTTACAGATACTGGGGACACGAGGAAACTATCAGCCATAGCAGAAACGGTCATAACATAGAACTAAACGAGAGGCGATTCATAAGACCTCCTACAGAGGAAATAGCTGTTGTTGCTTAAATCACGTTTATCCATCTACTCTGAACATATGGAAAACTGCTAAAGAGTTTATTGGCGCCAGACACGAGAGCACTGGCGTTCAAAAAAAAGAAGCCTTCGGTTGTTTATGAAAGTATATTTAGTCTCTCAAGTGAGAAGATGTGTCCCAGTATGACAAATTTTCATCAGGGCAATGTGGTTTTACGGAAGGAATCAAATGCATCCAAAAATGGAAGAGACTGTTGACAATTTGGGGTTTTAGTGTATACATAAATACTTTATGGAAAAAACAATCTTATAGGATTAAGAGAGTGTGTTATCTTAATTGAAAGTTCATCACCTTACCGCCTTAAATCCAAGGGCAAGATATCTCCAATTGTATTGCTCAGGCTTGAGCCCAAATTTTCGTTTTTCTGATGCAGCTTTGTTATTACGAAATAGTAAATGAGTTCAGGACTAAATAACAAATGGCCCTCAATCCACGATTATAGTTTACAGGTCCATTTGCATGGGCGAAAGTGTCTTAACAGACACACAACATCATAGAACTTTCGGGTACTGCGTTTTTCACTATGCTTGTTCTAAAAAATACGTGACTTTCTGAGTAGAGTTTAGCTATATATAGCCGCTGTTTGTAACAGCTTAAATTACATCAACGGACAATCATCACGACCAGATAGCTGTTTATCTCAGAGATCTCTTAACAATTTTGTATTTCGCGTTCTGTAGAGCTAATGTGAATGTAACAGTGTGCGAATGTGGCAATTTAAAACTTACTCCCAGAGTACTCATCAGTCATGCCAGTGTTTGGCCTTTACGAGCCATTATCTGTCTTTCAGAACACTCTGTATTATTATATAGTTATATTGCGACCAATTTCACTAAAAGAATTCATTAGCGATCGTTGACATTCAATAAGAACTAAGCAGACTATAATGATGCATAACGCTGCAGTTATGTGAATAGTGATTTTAAAGCGTCTCATCCCTTGTGTGAGTGATCTCTGCCAATCCGATCAGCCCGATGTAAGTTTAGTATAAACCTAGCACTGTTTTTTAATTTTCGAGCAGCGATTCTCTAAAGTGATCTGATGCGTCAACCGTGCTTCAGCGACGATAAGCCGGAGTAAAAAACATAATCGGCAGAGCACGAGTCAGCCGAAGTAAGAGTATTTGACTTATGCAATCCATCGCGCCACCGAAAGTTGGAAGACAAGAGACTGATCTGAGCCGCTCTCACTAGCGCGAAGTGTCTATGGCTGAAGAAAGGTACGTTAGTTACTCAAACTAAGTAGATAGAGCAGCAAGCTGTACCCGAGAAAGGATATGACTACAGAGTTAATAGTCTCTGAACAGTTCTCGCGTGGATATAGACTTTAAACAAAACCCATTAGTTGAGTGGTATTTCACAATGGCAGACGGAATTAAGGAGTATGCCCTTGATACTTCGTGAATGCAAATCCTGATATATACCACACGATAGAAAGGAAAGACAGTTTGCGTACGACATATGGTAACACAGACAAAGCAGGTCCGCTAGAAATGACGATCAGACTATTAAGAGGACAGTATCTGCTAAGACACACTGATTCAAAGAATTAGTACATCCGAGTTAAACACGCCTAATGAAACTCTAATTACATCATATTCCACTGAACGCCCGCAATATAAGTAGGTGATATATTTAGAAAGACCGTTCTCGACCCGTAAAAGGATGAACTATGTCGTGGAACTTATGTCACTAGGTGGCCCCAGAAAATGCCTACCAATTGTATCGCTTATAATCACAATTACACCATAGATGAAAAAACCATGAGTACTCTAGAGTCACGATTATCTAGTTCCCGACAATTGGATATTTCTAGTGCGAATGAAGATCTCCAACGCAGACATTCCCTCATACTGACAGAACAACCAGGAACGGAGATAGGCGTCGAGCCTCGACAATGTTATTAACTTATATAGTGTGAAATGTGTAAACATCGTGCGTAATTCTGAGCAGCGCCAGTAAAAGGTTTTGAGACTACATAGCACAGAAGCATCCTAAGGAGAAATCGGTTATGAGTTTTGGACTCAGACGGGCGTTTGAGATTACTTTACTTCTTTAATAACTCCGTGCAGTCATATTAGAGAGAGGATCGAGTAGAAGACAATATGCTCTATTCTCAATGCGAGGATAGTACGATCACAAGTGCGAAAGGGAGCTGTTGTCTATAGTGTTTCAGAAATAAGACGTACATGAATCAAAACCGCATAATGAAGACTAGAATTGAGTTTCATACTTTATCATTCCAGTTACAAGCGAACTGGAAACGATGCAATAGTAACTTTAATGACATCTGCCGGATTCTCTTATTAAAAAGGAGTACAATCAAATTATGGCCAATTTATTAGCCAAAAGAAATTATGTATCAGTCTGTATCGTGCCACAGCAGCATGAATCTCAGATATATAACTAGATGTTGAAAACAACTATTACAGATGATGAATTCTGATCATAACCTAGTGTCGAATTGAAAGTACGCAGTGTGCCGTAGATACACACGTATTATGCTGACCATAAAGTAAGTGTAAAGCAGCTAACGCACGGAAGATAAGTAGGCGAGTTGAATTAGGAACCATATAGATTTATAGAACATATGTCTGGCTTTGACTGTTCAGACTGGAAATCAGCGCCTATTATGTATAGTATGAGTGAATACGTTAAGCAACGTTTATGAAGAAGAATTGTAATAGATAGAGTAGTTCCAGAGAGGACTAACGGCCACGAGATAGGTCGAGGATAGCCGTTTCTAGGTCCCGAATAATATAGCGGAGTGTTGGTCCTTAAGTTGTGAGAGCTTTGAATCGCAGCTCAGGCTATTCAGGAAGATAACATAGCGTCCAAATCGTGTCTACAATAACTACTGGCTGATCAAGAAAAAATACTGCGCAGATATAGAGATGAGACAATATTCGTAGAAGGATTACCGTTGATTACGAAGCTGAGAAGATAGTATTCTTCTCCCCTCAACGATGCGGAGATCACAACTTACTAATGATTTAGTCACAGACAGACTAAATAGATAAATAGATATATCTATATATTCATAAGAATAAGAGTCATATATATATAGACCAAGGAGGCCGGACGACGTATAGAAACTAATAGGGAAGCGTAACATTTCATTTTCGTAATTTTTTTTAACATAATAAAAGTAAATGAGTAACTGTAACTGCCACAACATTTTATGTAAAAACGGAAAAATAGCGAACAAGTAGTTATAGTTAGCCTCATATTAAAGAGACATAATAAAAGGTAGTGTTATGAAGGAGACATTTCTAAACGCAGGCAAAGTAAGATGAAAAATATCTCTTTGAGTGACTGGAAGGCATACCAAGGCTGAAGTCAGTGAAGGCACACGGATGGTCAAAACCAATTACCTGGGGATAAATAGCTAAAGACTAGGCGGGAGCCGCGCAGGCGTATGGACATATAGTATTTAGAAGATAGTAATACCTCTTACTAACCTCGATAGTAAAAAAATGAACTATTAGGATGGATACTAGAGCAGCCAGGCATACAAGATAGTAAGCACAATTCGTCGGATGTTTAATGATAGGGAATAAGCACCTAAAATAATATAAGCAAAAAATATTACCTTGCAATATTATTTAATATTTAATCGTCTTTGCAGTTAACACCACTACGACGGGCCGAGCCTCTTATTCAAGGCGGTGGATGCAGATGAATAAAAAGCAGGAAACCCCACCACACGGTCAACCCAACTAGCCAATCTCCTCTAGCAGGTCGGTCATTCTAATACGATGCGGATACTCACTTAGAAGACCCGAGGGAACAGAAGAAATTGAATGAGACGTGTGGAAAAGAGCAAGGAGATATAAACAAGTTAAGGCGAGATGAAAACGCCCGAGATCCGAAAGAAGGGGTCTCACAAGATAGTCCCACGACGCAACAGGCACCCGTGCGAAAGGATACTATATAGAAGACACGCGCGCAATAAAGAAGTCAACGAAAACGCACCAAACACTACGATCGAAATCCAGTACTATAACAATCGTCGAGTCATCAAAATCACATACAACCGCAATAAAGTACATAAAGCGAAGAAGCCAACCTCGAGACACGACCATGGAAATGGAAAGGATGGAGATAAAACGCAGGACGAGCAGCCGCACGAAAAAGGTAGGAAGAGGCTGGAGACTACAAGAGCCAAGTCAATCTCTCATGAGAAGCAGGAGTCTAGCTGATTACGCAGTCGACAAGAATGACTAATAACGAAGAAGAGATGAATAACAGCTGCGCCAAGACGTGCAGTTCCGCCAGAAGAGTAGCAAGGGTCCAAGAAAGAGAATTTGAAAGGGAGGGGACGAGTTTAATTAGTATCTTAAGCTTTTAGACTCCAACTATCCAAAAAAGGAAGACCGAGAGGGTAGAAGCCGAAAGACCCCCGCCCCTCAACCATGTCCGAGAAGTAACTGGATGTAAGGAACATCACTACAAGGGCGAGAAAAATAAGGTCCCTAATAAAATAAACATGAGAGCCGCCTGTGAGCAGAATGAAAAATAAGAGAGCAAGGTAATCACACGCCGCGAGCCCCAAAAAGACATCGAACATGTAACTCCAGTTTACATTATCTGAGCTAGTACATGTATCATAATATATAATATAGAACTATATATATATCATAAATAATATATCGATAACGACCTACATAATAATACTTTTTATGTTTCTACACGTAAATAATATGATAGTAATATATATTATAATCAACCTTAAGTCATAAAAAAATACTAATGGAGCTGTAGTATAAACCAAACCTACCGCTCAGTATCCCTAAAACACACCAAACAGTGGGCACCGGTTAATGACGCAGAGACTAACGCAGTTAATGCCTAATCGTATAACAAAGAAGAGAGAAACGATTACGCATATAAATCCACATTATAAAAGATTAATACGGTAAACAAATGTAGCGGACGTTAAACGTAATCAGCTAAACAGTTAACGTCCGTTTACAAATAAGTACGTAAAGAATAGGTAATATCTAATCTGTTAATTTTCTTTATATGAATGTCGACATAAATAAATATATGTATAAATAGGCTTCTGTAAAATAATATAAAAAGATATAAAAAGCAGAATACTAATGTAATAGGATAGTTATACTATATAATATGATTATAATATTAATATTTATATAATTATATAGTTAAAAAGAATATATAGTTAATATTATTTTTAGCACATTAAATTTCTTATTATATAATTATATCTTATTAGACATAATTTTTATATGCAGAATTATGTTTTCATTTATGATGATTATAATTTAATGATAGATATAAATATATATAGGTAATATAATTAGATAAATATATATAATATAGTAATACCGTATATATAATAGCTTTGTTGTATATAAAAAGATCGCATAATTGGGGAGTAAACGAAGAGGTCGGACAAGAAAAAGTTCATAAATTTAGTCGTCAGAAATTAATACTCTAAAGTTACGATTGAAAATTAGAAATACATTTTCTCTTTATAGCCTAGATTCGAAATCAAATAATTGTAGGACATGACGATGTTTCAAACTAAATAGCTCATTCACTAAAAAATGAACATATTAATAAATATTAATAAATAAAATGAATAATAATAATTCAATAATAATAAATGATTTAATAATAATAATAAATAATTAATAATAATAAATAATAATAATATAATGAATAATAAATAATATAATAGTATTGAATAGTGAATAGGTGCATAAATTTGTGTTTTTTGTATTTGTGGAAAGTTCAATTTTCAGGTTTTTTGATTATTTTCAGATTTTCGTGACGCTTCACTGGCGAAACTTAAAAGATGTGTAACAGAAACTTTTGTTTGAGTCGGCATATAGTATTATTTTGAAGTAATAATAAATCAAGAAATCAAAATGCTTAAAACATAGGGAGGGTCTATAGTTTAACACAATGAAACAAGGCCAACACTAAAGATAGTCTGTTACGGACTTGTGGGGTACAATGCAAATAGTTTGTGGGAAATATCAAAATTTGATACTCGTTAAAACATTAGATAGTGTATAAAAATTATCGATTATTGAACGACATCAGCTAATAATAATGAAGAGTAATACGTTTTGAACACTAATTAGTAAAGAATATTATTATGTAATATTGAATTTACATCAGAAATAAAAGAACCTGTTTGAAACATGATCCTTTGTTGACCATAGTGTAGAAATTTGGAAACACGAGATTATAGCCTTGCTAATGAATAATTATTATTTAATTTTTTATTTCTATTGAAGGAAATCACTAAACTATACAAAAAAAGGAAAAAATATATGAAAAAAAAAACAAAAAAAAAACAATACAACATTAATTTGTGAGACGCAGAATCACATAATATAAATATAATAATACGATAATAATAATAAATAAATAATTTAATAAAGTAATTATGAATATAATAATAAATAATAATCATAATAATAATAATAAGAAATAATTAATAATAGATAATATAATAATAATATAAAAGTTTATTGATTTTTATTTCCAAGTTTCTAATTAGTTATTTCGTACCACAGTTTAATTTCCTTTAAAATAATCTTTGAAAACACAAATTTAACCTTTTAGAAGAGGAAGATATATTTATTTACATTTCCGACGGTTTCGTCTATCTAAAACTTGGACATCTTAAGAGGATGATTCTTATAGCGAATAGAGTCTAAATTGATATATTATAATTAAATCAATGATATTTAGATTTAAAATATACATTAAATTTTATAGTTAAATGTCTGGTCTGGCTTTTTGATGTAGAAGGCCTCCCCGCAATTTTAAGTTTCTGGACGTCACCATATCCGTATATTATTGTGAGATGTTTAGAAATATAATTTGCTACATAGTTGAATTGACTATTAGCAAATTATTAAACATTCACATTACATAGAACTGATATCGCTGCAAGTCCAGAAACCTTAAAATGCTGGAGGCCTTTGTACATCAAAACACGCAGACAGGACATTAACATAAAATTTTAACATGTATTATCTGTAGACTATAATATATTTGATTTTAATTATAATATATATTAATTTAAGACTCATTCGCTCATAAGAATCATCCTCTGAAGATGTCTCAAGTTATAGAGCACGAAACGCGTCGCGAAATGTAAATAAATACTAATCATTCTTCTTTATTGGTAAATGTTTTCAAAGATTATCTTAAGGAAATTAAATTATGTACAGCAATCTGTAATCAAGAAAACTTGGAAATAAAAATGCAAAAACTGTTTATAAAATCTCAAACTTTATTTGAGATAACTAATTAATAAATAATAATAATAATAAAGTTGGTTACGAATTGAGCATTGTTATTAGCAAAAAAACAAGTAGTACTGAACCGTTTACATTTGCACAAAAGTTCAAAAAAAAGTTCCAAAAAACAAGACACAACAGAAAATTCTTCATCTAAACCTCTCCAGTAGAAAAAAATCATATCCATTCTCAGAAGAGTGTCCCATAAATGCGACAACTCTAAAAGTAGGGGGCTTCAGCATCCTTGGAGGTTTATTCAAAAGGGTAAGGTGTCGGAACTTTTCCTGCTCAAAGTCGCTCTGTCGGATTCTCCGCCTTAATAAAAGGCTAAGAGAAAACGATTCTGTCGAGAGATCATTTCTTCAGGACGATTATAGAGGCTTTGTTGAAAAGACTTGTAATATTGTTGCAATATTTCGCCTCGAAAATCAAATCCCAAAAAAAAAAGTGGGTTTGGGAAATTGACAACGCTGAGCAACAAAACCTCAAAAAATCGAAAAATGTATTCGTACATGTACTATGTAGGGTAATGGACCATATCTACTGCATAGCTTTCAAGGTTTGAAGTACAATTTCGGAAAAAATTCTGGTAGGTTGATAGCGAAGAATGTCAAACTGGGTTTCTTGAAAAAACTTTAAAATTCTGAAAGAATGACTTCAGACACAGAAAAATACCGGAAAACAACGTTTTAGAGGGCAAAAAAGCTACAGTTTGGTGTTTATACAGTCAAAATCGGCTGAAAATTCCGGAATTTATATGTCCATTTTTAGGGGAGAAAGAAATTTGGGCTCAGCCCGAGCAAAATATTGGATCTTGCCCTTATATAAAGGTGAAACTTTCATGTAACATGTTGATTACTTTTTAGGTATAGTCATTTTGTTTAGACTTTAGAGACTTTAATCTAGTTAATTCACTTAATCTCTCTATTCATCTAAAATTAAGTACTTTAGAAGTGGCTGGGTGTTCAGGTGTGAATCTCCAAGTAAACTTGGAAATTCACCGTCCAAAAGTCACCACGTGTAACAAATTGGGTTCATTAAGAATTTCTTGTTTATAAAATATATTTGTATATTTGATGTGAATACTTCGTAAGAATTACGAATATATGGTGAGAAACGCCATAATTGTAAAGTGGTAACGGTTGGCAAATTGCCCATCAAAAAATTACCCATGTCATTTATTCTGGTATTATTTTTTCACAAAAAAGCGGGAATATAGTTAGTAGTTAGAAACAATTCGTTTGCGTACGACGCATGTAATAAACTGTCTGTAAATAATATAAATAATTAAAATAAAATATCACTAAATAAAATCTGATGCGAAAATATCTTTCAGTGAATGCCGTGAAATAAATAAGAAGAAAAATAATATAAAAATAAAGTTTAAGTGAAAGAAAATCGTATTACTTTTTTCGTTGGTAAGGCTTAGACTCTAGACCAGCGATTCCCAACCTGGGGGTAATTACCCCCAAAGGGGTAAAATGGGATTTTCCGAGGGGTAAAGATACGTACGTGGATTGGATCATCGGCTTTTCATAGCGGTCACAAAACAAAATTATTAACAAAATCATCTGTATCAAATCTAACTAAATATCTAATCACTAATGATTTAGTGATTAGTTGGTGAATTAGAAAATTTTAGGTAATACAAAATAAACAAAACTTTGATTAGTTTCAGCCTGCAACGCAGCGCCGCTGGGTGGCGTGTCTATCGGCTCTATCCTCGATCGTTGTTCGTTTGAGTAAAGCACAAGCAGTCGTTCTCCCGCCGCCCCACTGACCAATTCGTGAATTTGTTGATCTCGCCGGTTTCGATAACTTCTGGACATATTTTTGTTTGTTTGGACGAGAAGCAAATCAGGTGAGTGAAATAATTTTTACGCTTTTTAATAATCGCTTTCCAAGTACTCGCACTCTCTCACGGCCGTTGGTAGCGAAGATCTAAGCTGAGATTTCACACATTTGGTATAAATAAGAAATTATTTGTGCTTGTTTGTTATGCGCATGATAGGATACGATAAAAAAATCGGACGTAGTTTCCACACTTTACGAGTCTAAAATATTGTCAAACGTTCCCAATTACTTAGATTCCCGTTATGAAGGCAATTTTTTTTTTTTTAAAAATCTACACCTTTTTCGTTTTATGGCCAGCTCCAGATAAGGGGACGCACCATAGTTCAAACACCGGATAGCCTACAGCTATTAAGGAAGATTATTTTTTGGAAGTTTTAGTTGCGAAAGTAAAAAAAAAAAAAAAAAAAAAAAAAAAAAAAAAAAAAAAAAAAAAAAAAAATAAACCACATAATTACTTTTATTAACATTTCAATCTTGCGTCTGGCAAATCTCGCATTGGCAACTCAACATTGTGTTACAAAATACTTGAATCTCTCAATTCTTGTGAACTTTTTCAATATGCACGTATATATATATATATATATTATATTATATAATTATATATATATATATATATAAATATATATATAATAATATATAATATTATATATTATATATAATATATATTATCATATATATATATATTAAAGACTTTCTCTGGGAGGTATTTGCTAATATCTAACCCGCTTAATGGGTAATAGCCTAAAAAAGGTTGGGAACCGCTGACTTAGAACACTAAGTCCTTCCCTATATAAATAGTATTTCATATTATTATATATACTTATATATATATGATATATAATAATATATATATATATAATATATATATATATATAATAGATATAGTTATTATATATATATATATTAATATATATATATTATATATAAATATATATATATTGAGGGTTTAGTTTGGTCTTGATAACCACCTTCAATTAGGCAAGATATATTGGATGTTGAAGAGAAGTAAGCGTATGTTCACGAATAAAGTGGGCGTTTCTTCCCGGAAGTGCTTAGGAAATTCGTCGCGGTGGTCTAGCAAACCACTGCACCAGACCCAGCAGACATCCCCCCTCTCCAAGATCCTGGAAGGGACGTCGTTAGTAACGTGCTAAGCTGTCAGGTGATAGCTAAGGTGTGCACCACATTTGAGACTACCCAGAAGGCATTCGACCACTCTGTACTCTAATGAGCAAGTTGCGTCCGTACCGCAGAAGCTTGAGAAGACGCACAAGTGACAGGATGAGCCGAAACAGAGTAAGCGTCAATAGAGAAACTTGATTTGATGGGTTGTTCAGGTGATTTGATGGGTATGTCGGAATCACATTTGATTAGGAGTATCGTGTCACTCTCTAGGGGTCACCCAATTTGAAGGTGAACGGTCACCAGGTACGACGTGCCCTCATTCTTATTTAGATTTCATGTTCATATTTAGTATTTGAAGATACAAATTGTCATATATACATGATATTCCTATAGTTTTTGTATTATAATACGACATATACATATACTAAAAATATCATATATATATATATATTATATATATGTTATTATGAAATTATCCATAAAAAAAAATTAATTTGCAGCCCTTAATTCTTGCCAGGTTCTGATGCCAGCAACATTCACTACACAATCGTGACAAATCTTAAATTATTATCTTACATATATGTCTATACCTAAATCTTCTACAATTTTTATTATCATTTTTATAGTAAAGGTTGAAATAAAAAAAATAGTTTTTTTTTTTTTTTTTTTTAAATATTTCCTACGAATGTGCATGTATGTATGTAATCGAGTGTAAGCAAAACGAAACTTATTACAATATCATTATAGGTTGAAAACCAGGGATGTGGGCAATTTTGAGCCTGATTTTTTTGATTTTTTTTAAAAAAAATCCAATTTTGTGAGTTTTTTTGATTTTTTTGATATTTTTATTTTTGGATTCGTAACGTCATGCGAAATATATAATTGGCAGGTTACAAATTATATAATCGTACGATTGACGATGTGGTACGAAATCTGAAAAAAAAATCAAAAATATCAAAAAAAATCAAAAAATTCACAAATTGATTTATTTTTAAAAAATCAAACAGAATTACTGGCATCAAGATTGAGTGAAACCATCATTTTCATACAAGCTGCTTAAAAGAATTCTTTCGCGCTTACTTATTTCCATTAAAAAAATGTCTCATACGGTTCTTTTGTACACATTAATGGAGTTCCCGTTGTCAAGCAATAAAACTACTCGTTATTATAAGTAAAATATGTAGTTTTCATAGATTTATGACATTTTAAAGGGCTTCCATTAACCTTGCAGAAAGAAACTATGGACATTAATATGGGTTGGATTTAAACCAAGCCCATTATTAAAAATTCGTCCCATAGGCTTTCTACTGCCAATGTTAAATGGACCATTAAATCTCATACTATGAAAACTACCTTATCATTTTGACTTTATATATAACTAATAGTTTTCATAGCTTGACAAAAAAGACCCATGAAATTCTTACAAAGAGACAGAAACATGAACAATTTTTACATGGGGAATTAAGTAGCGAAAGAATGCTACATGAAGACTTGTAACGGAAATTGATCAGGTTTCACCTTAATAATATATTGTAAGCATTTTATTAGGGAGGATTGTAGGAAGTTGCTTACTAAGCCTCATCCCCACTAGATTGTCAAATTAATTATGGGATGCTTAATGGGAAAACTTCCCCATAAGGAACCGGCTAAAACCCATTGCCCAAAACGCACACAAGATATTACAAGCTTCCCCATAATTTTCTCCCCATAGGACGGTCATTTTCATTGTAAGATCTTGCAAGTTTTCTATAATTTTTTTTTTTGTTGGGTTATCCACCTTCAAAGGTGGAAATAGGGTTTACAAGCTACAATGTTCGTACGTTTATCCCCAGACAGACGTTGCTTCAAATGGGCGAACGGTTTGTTCATCCCCGAAAAATACCGCATGACATAATGGTCCAGCTGTTGGAGGGAGAAATATTCACATTCTCTGTGAAAACACACACATACTGCAAAACCTGTGGAGGATCTCAACAGTGCTCTTCCTTAAAATGCCCACCTTTTCCCTGTTTGAACAGGAGGTATTTGAAGTTTGTACCATACAAAAAATTGAAAAGTAGATTGCCATTCAGCAGACTCAAAGAGAAATACCCCACAAGGTAAAGACAATCTTTTGCTCTGCTTGTTAATCCACCGACACAACTCCTTTCCAGTAGAACTTTTCCCCTAAATTCTAGCGAAACTCGAGCAGTATACACAACCTGGCCCGCCATTCTGCTTAGCCAAACTACCGACCTTCGTCAAATAATACAAAAAAGCAGCCCGATAACCATCTCCCGTTCAACAATATTCAACCACCATATCCGAAGGACAGTATTCAACTGAGCTAGCAATGAAACAAAGTCTGTTCATCCTCCACATAGTTTGGAGAGCATTTCCTGTCAGCAAACACTACCCCATACTCTACCGATGAGTTCACAAAACTCACGTAGGAGGCCTGCGTTTTTGTCTCCTAATTTACCTCCCACCATCACTCAAACTCCTGAAAAAGATGTCCCTAAGCTGACACAAAGCATCAAGACAAAGATCACTTACTAAAATATTAAACATCTGAATTTCTAAAGCAGAACACACGAACTCCATATATTAAAAAATGCAATTCAGAAGAGACCTCGCCATAAGTCTATTCCTGATACAAAAGCATTGACACCAGTTGATTGTAACCAAGCAACCACAGCTGTCGAACAACCCACCAACCAATCCTCTGGTAGTTTGCAGGATTATTCTAGCTCTTTTGAATCCTCCTATAACTCTTATTTCGAATTTCCTACCTCAGCACTCCCTAAAGGATTCTGTGCATTAGAGTATGAAATGGATCATAATTCCCAAATGAAGCCTGTTAAGACGACTCTCTCCCCTCTTGAGTTTCCGAGAGAGATGAATGGAAACCCGTTCAACGCAAACACCGCAAGCGTTCAAAGTGTTCTAAATATGTTGGTGGCACGAAAGGGGACCCAAAAGTTCCCAATCTTAACCAAAATTGTCGTTTTCCAAAATCACCCACTTGATGGCTCACTGACAGTCTCTAGCGTCAGACCTCCGTAACCCAACGGATGCCATACTGGATCCCAATATCGCAGCTCCAACTTGTTTACAAAAAAGTGACACTTTTCCGTTGTCAAATGCTTACACTGCCTCCATGGAAACATTCCCATATTTTCCACCAATTTCTAAATCTGCATGCTTGGCAGATGCTGATATTGTTTCCATTCCTAAACATGATCATTCTGGATGCACTTGCAACGACCAACCAAGTCCCATAATAAGATGGGCTTGGTTGAACTCTAACTTATTTCGCATTCAGGGCGCAGCCCCTCCACCAAATACCACTCAAAACTCTTCCCCAAAACCGGTCGTACAACCAAAATCTCTGTTGTACGACTATTCCTTACCACCGGGATTTGATGCTCCTCGTCGTCGAGGACTTAAAACGAGGCAAACACTGGAGGATATCTTCACGCAAGCTACTCAAAAATTGATAAATTTTTTAATATATCAATTCGCAAATAAAATATTTTATCTATGAATGCATATTGCATAAACATCACAAGGTTGCATTAACACTAACATTGCCAAAATTATGAAGCCAAATTACTTAAAAAGTCATTGCCAGAATACGAGAATTTTTTTGTCAATTATCAAGAAAGCCCACTACAGGATTACAAAAAGTTAAACTACAGATAAATTTAAAAATAAAATGAAAGGAAAATACTATAAAAACGTTTAAGAGTATATCTTTAATAAAAATTTGAGATATTAATTACTTTCTTAAAGTTAACTTAGACTGGCTTATAGTCTAACTTTGTTTCCAATTTCTTGTTATCAGAAACCTTTCTCACAGCTTTCATAAAATCTTCCTCAATTACGTAGTCCCTCTCGTTCCTAATGGCAAAAAGTCCCGCCTCTGTACAAACGTTTCTTAAATCAGCACCATTGAATCCATCAGATAATTTAACAACAGCTTCGTAGTCTGAAAAAATTAAAAGGAAAATGAAGATATTTTAAGCATTAAAAAATAATATATAAAAAAAATATATTGAAGTAAATATTTTTCAACAAAAATCAAAACATCACTTCTTACCGATTACTCCTCTTTTAGTGATGGGACCAGAATGAATTTTAAGAATATCCAAACGAGCTTGTTCGTTGGGAAGAGGGATTTCAATTTTTCTATCCAACCGCCCTGGTCTAAGCAAGGCAGGGTCAAGAGTATCAGGCCTATTGGTGGCCATGATCATCTTTACCTGACCAAGAGAATCAAATCCATCCATTTGATTAAGAAGTTCCATTAGGGTTCTTTGTATTTCCCTATCGGCTGAGGTTCCTTCTGAAAATCTTCGACCTCCAATGGCATCGATTTCGTCCATGAAGATAATGCAAGGCTGGTGATCTCGAGCATAATTAAACATTTCACGAATTAACCTTGCAGATTCTCCAATGTATTTGTCCACAATTGCACTAGATACAACCTTTAATTAATTGATAATAATCTTATTAAAAATAATTAATAACAATAATAATAATAATAATAATAATAAAAATAATAATAATAATAATAATAATAATAATAATAATAATAATAATAATAATAATAATATAATAATAATAATAATAATAATAATAATAATAATAATAATAATAAGAATAAGAATAAATGGTGTCAATGGTGATTGGTTTAGGATTAATAGGGGAGTAAGACAGGGTTGTGTTATGTCTCCTTGGCTATTCATTTGTATATGGATAGGGGTTATGAAAAGAATTCGAGATGGGGATGGCAGGAAATGGTGTTAGAATGGTGGAGAATGGAGATGAGTGGAGGGTGCCCTACCTATTATATGCGGATGATTTGGTTCTGTGTGGCGAATCTGAAGAGAGTTTGAGAGGATTGGTAGAGAGATTTGGCAGGGTGTGTAAACGGAGGGGCTTGAAAGTAAACGTGGATAAGAGTAAGGTTATGGTTGTGAGTGGAGGACACTCCTCAGTGTGAATTATGTTAGATGGTGAGCAGCTGGAACAAGTGTCTGAGTTTAAAATATTTAGGGTATATGTTGGATGCGAAGGGAACGGATGATGCAGATGTAGTAGGAAAGTTGTGATGGCAGGAAGGTGGCTTGGTGCAATTAAAATGGTTGGTGAATGTAAAGGGACTAAGTCTTGAGTGTGCTAGGGTCTTACATGAGGGTATGTTGTTACTGTTGTTATTGTATGTAGTGAGGACTTATGGTCTGGGAATAAGAAGTTATGATCTAAAAGTTCAATGTGCTCAGATGGACAATCCTTAAGGGGGTGGCTAGGTGTGAGAAAGAATTGATAAAATGAGGAAATGAACAGTTGTGGTGTGGTGTGAAGAAAGGGGTAACAATGAGAGAATAAATGAAATATCGGTTGAGATGGTTTGGTCATAATTGGAAAGGATAATGATAGTCGTTGGTTAAGCAGATATATAAGTGGCGAAGTGTGTTGGGAACCGGACGCTGGGAGACCGAGACTAAAAAGTGGATTGAGTCAGTAAACCGAATGTTTAAGGAGAGAATGTGAGTTTTGGTAGAGCGAGAAGAGGTTTATAACAGGAGTGCAATGGCGGGGGATTGTGAGGGGGTATGGTTGTGGCCCACCTGGGCCAAGGGATGAACCCTTACATTGACGATCTACCATAGTGAGGGTCCATCGCTGTCCCATGAAGCTTTAGGGTGGATTTTCTGACTGCGATGAGTTCTCACTAATTAATGGTACTGAGGGGGCGGTAAGGCTGGGCTTTCTTTTCGACTTATGTCAATTTCTTCTACTGCTTTTCTTTTCCGATGCTCGTTACGCACCTTACTCCCATTCTTGGGAAATAGAAGGAAGATAAAGAAAGAAAGAAAGAATAATAATAATGTATCATTTAGTGGCAACTCTAGCATGCCCAATGGAGAATTATCTATATATTTCCTGCAAAACCGAAATCTAATGCATTAAGGGTGAACCAAAATGTTATTTATAACTGTCCTCTTCATAATGTAAACAATTCCATGATATCTTTCACTTTTATATTATTCATCACTTACATTTATATGAACGAAATATTGTGTCTATTAAAAGGTTTATACCTACCTCTACTTGCCAAATTTTTAATCAGTTTCTTATGATCCTCGCAGTAACAATCCTAATTTAATTTCTAGCTCAGAATAAATCATCTACGTAACCAAAATTTTACTGTTGGCCCCTGATCCCTTTAAGCCTATAAACCTATAATTGTTAGTATGTCCTCAATCTCTAACATCTGATAGGTCCTTAAGTTCTTACCTAATAAATATCGCTTCATATTACTCTAAATTGTTAATACCATGTGTTGCTATTTACTATACTCCTTTTATTTCTCTTGGTCATATACAAACACAAATGTCTGGCTCCCTGCTTCTCTTTCCTCCACATTTGTAATGTAAACTTTGAAACTAGTGAATTTACATCTAACTAGTGGCACATGTAGGGGGGGAATAGCGGAGAAGGTGGACTCGGCTCCTAATGCTGATCCCCAATTCATTAGCCTTCATCCCACGCCAACCGAACTGGGAAATTACCGTGAAACGGTGGAAAGTTTAACCTTGTTCTCATCCAACGCTGGTACCAATTTTGTTTACGAATTGGATAAAAAAAAAGGGGTGAATCTTGGAAAGAAAGCTAGAGTTGATTTTCGTACCAATGGCATGCAAGGCAAAAAGGAAATAATCGGTGATATGCATTTCTAAATAATAATAATAAAAATACTTTTTCTTTCTTTATCCTCCCTTCATTTCCCACAGATGAGGGTAGGGTGCGTAACATGCACGGAAATAAAATAGTCAAGTAGAAGAGCATGACTTAAGTCGAAAGGAAAGTTCCCAACCCCTTCCCATTTACATAATAATAATAATAATAATAATAATAATAATAATATTAATAATATTAATAATAATAATAATAATAAATGCGTGGCACTGGTATATCGATATCGGACGGCTTTAATATTAATAATAATAATAATAAATAATAATAATAATAATATCGTAAGAGTTGTAGCGTTTGAAACCAACCTGAACAAAATTTTATTAATTCCATTTCAGAAACTAATGTCAATAAATTTTCTTTTTCAAATAAACTTTTATTTATAACTAAAAAAATTTGAGTTAACTCTAAATATTTTAAATAAAAAAAAAACCTCTTAAAGTGTTTAAAATGATAGAGAACTGGCAATTGAATGAAGTATACATTTGAATATTTTACCAAGTACAAATGATATACAATATGTGTCATTGTATTTTGAAGACAACGATAATAAAATCCATACAATGCAGTTTAACTAGCTTTAATAAAAATAGCACCAACAAGATCATCAAATTTGAAAACCAAAGTTTTAGACGCTACTAGTGAAAAAAGATAAGTTATAATAAAAATCTTCCAACTACATCAAAGTCAGCAAAAGTGAAGAACAAGCATAAATTACCAGCATCTTTACATCTGATATAATTACCGTGATAATGACTAGAAAAAAAAAGGTTCAAAAAAGACCTCAACAAACTGGATGATTGTAAAAAAATAGTGTAAACAAGTTTATTTTCACAACCAACCTTTCAATACGTAAATGGGAAAAATGGCTATTAACTTGAAATTTCAATAGAAAGACAAAGTGTCTAAAACATTTTTGTTGAAGAAGCTATAAACGGAAAAAGGAAGAAAGAAAGTATTGAAAACTCTAAAGGGGTGGTTCATGTTCCTCAATAACACCACTAGCTGTTGGTTAACTATTGGAGGAGTAGAGTCGAAGTTGGAGTCAGACACACAAGAAATTGGGAAGTCAGAGTCAGGTCTTTTGGTGCAGACTCCACGATCCCCATAATAATAATAATAATAATAATAATAATAATAATAATAATAATAATAATAGAAAAAATAAATAAATAAAGAATAATAACCATCTTTTTTTATCATTTTAATGTTTCCATATTATGGTGCGCAACACGCACAGGAAACAGATTAGTTATGTACAAGAACATGAAGGGAAAGCTCTTCCCCCCCCCCCCATACTTTTAAGTGCAAGCCCGTCGCCACCAAAAATCCCTCATGGGGGGAGGGCATCACAGCACCACGACAGACCCCCACAGTGGGTGGTATATCGGCAATGTTTGGTTCATTCTCTGGAATAAGTCCACAACCATGCCCTCCCTCACAAAAACCTGACATTCACTTCTATTATGCAACATTCTTCTAGCTTGAAACAAATTAACATTCCTTTCCTTCAGACACTCCTTTACTGACTCAAGCAGCTTTTTCTTAGGTCTCCTAACTGGTTGATTCCCAACACACTCACGTTTATACATCCGTTTAACCAATTGACTATCATCCATCCTTTCCATATGACCAAACCATCCTAATATACTCTCATTCACACCACATAACTCCCCAACACGCTAATTATCCATTTTATCAACTCTTCTCATACCTAACATGCCCTCAAGAACATCCATCTGAACAGACTGCACCATAGATCTATACCTCTTATTCTATACCATGGTTTCGCTGCTATACATTAACACCGGTAACAACATATCCTCATGCAGGATTATAACGCACTGAAGACTTAGTCCCATTGCATTCACCAGACTTAACTGCACCAGCCACCTTCCAACCACTCAACTTTCCAACTCTACATTGCATCATTCGTTCCATCTTCATCCAACATATAGCTTAAATATTTAAACTCTGATGATTGTACCAGTTGCTCACTATCTAACATGATTTCACACTATGAACTCACCTCACCCACCACAATCACCTTACTCTTATCTCCATTTACTTTCAAACCACTCCTTTTACACACCCAGCTAAATCTCTCTACCAATCCTCTCAAACTTTCTTCAGATTCACTCCAAAAAAACAAATCATCAGCGTACAAAAGGCAGGGCACCCTCCACTGTTCTGTGTTCTGTCTAAAACCCTCCCTACCGTTCATTCTTTCATCAGGCCATCCATATACAATTATAAGCCTTGGTATATAGAAGTACATACCTCCTGCCTTACTCCACTATTAATATTAATTAAACCATTCACTCTCCACTCCATTTATTCTTACACACGCTTCACTATCAACATACAAACTTTTGATATCATTCAGAAGCCTACCACCAGCACCTGCCACAAAGCCTCCCTATTAATCCTGTCGTACGCCAGTTACATGTCCATAAAACCGAAATATAGTTTGTTCTTCTCTCATTTTCCCACTCATTTGCTTCAATGTAAAAATTTGACCTACACATTTTCTGCCATTTCTAAATAATAATAATAAAATAATAATAATAATAATAATAATAATAATAATAATAATAATGTTATAATAGGAAACTAATCATAATATCATCATAATCAATTTTTGCTAATAAAATATAAATAATAATAATAAATAATAATAATATAATAATAATAATATAATAATAATAATAATAATAATAATAATAATAATAATGTTATACCTTTAGAAAGTTGCAATCCAATTGCGACGCCACGGCCCTTGCCAAAAGTGTCTTTCCGGTTCCTGGTGGGCCATATAAAAGACAACCTTTTGGAGGGGAAATTCCAACTCTATGGAATAATTCCGGATTAAGGAGTGGAAGTTCAATTACCTGTGGAATGTAAAAATACGGTAAATCTATTTACTTAATTTAAGCACATAGTAAATTGAAAAAAATATCTAAGCTATCCTCTGATTTTGAAATTTTAATTTTCCTTCATCTAAATTTTTCTCCTCAATAGCGCTTGTTCTCTCGCCATTCAGGCTAGAAACTGTGTGAAATGATAGTGGAAAATCTTTCTCCCCTATCACTTTCGCTGATTAATTTACATTGAACTTGCAATCATTGCAGAAGTATTATTAGATGAGCTAAGGGGACGTTCACTAAACTAACGTGCATTGGACTCAGATTAGATTCTACTAACAAATCCTTTTGGCCCCTTTTGCTAAAACATCTCTTAACTGCTATAGATCTGCGTTCCTCCTCTTATTCGTTATGATGGTTCTGTTGCTAATTTTCTAACATTTGACCTCCTATTTTCCTCTAGCTCAGCAATGGGCGACTGGGCTATCCTCCTCGTTGACCTGGGATTTACCAGTGCTTACATTTAATCGGATGCATGGGCTCCTGCTTAAATCTTTGAGGGAGTGCACTTTTGAATTGGCGCTGTACCTAGCTCAATTATACTCTCTGTGCTTCATTATACTAGCACTTTACCTTGTGTTGGAAGCACACATATGTCCAACTTATTCCGAAGAAAGGAAGCAATCTCACCCTTCTAACTATAGCTCAATTGCTCTCACTTTTTCCATTCTAAGATCTTTGAAACCATTTTCAACTTTCATATTTAGGATAATCTGATATTCCATTCCCTTCTTTCCAATCATCTGTATGAATTTTGGCATTCGAGGTCTGCAGGAAATATATCCTCTCTCATAGATCTGTACCCTTATGGACTATGAGGAGTCTTGTGAGGTGGCGCTAACATATCCAAGGCATCGCTGCTCTCCAAGTTCCCCTCCATGGGTTTCCTCTTTCTCTTTGCTTACTTCTCTCTAGCTTTCTTTCAACTTGTTCCATATCAGTTGTTGTTAATGGGGTGGCTTCTTCCATTTGTCAATAGTGTCGCTCCTCGAAGTTCTGTTTTATCTACTAAATTCTATCCCTGCTTTTCATTAACAATATTCTCAGCTGATCATTTCATCTCATTCATATGCCGATACTTCAACATTCCATACTTCTACTCATTTCAAATCTGCTCCAACTTTTGCATTCAGCTTCTCTTCACCTAATCTTTCCGATTCTGTTCCTGCTGATATGCGTAAGTTTTCCAGTGGCGTCATTTCAACCATGTGAAATTCACCTCTTCAAAAACTGTTTCTATAAATCTTTCCCTCAAAAACAGTTCTTAAATTTTCTATCTCTTTATATATATATATATATATATATATATATATATAATTAATATACTTATATATAATATATATATATATAGTATATATTATATATATATATATATATAGATATATATAATATATATATAATATATATATATATATACTTATATATATATATATATATATATATATATATACGTATATATAATATACTATAAATTATTATTTTATATATATATATCATATATATATATATATATATATATTATTAATATATTCTATATATATATATATATATATATAATATATATATATATATAATCACCTCTCTCAGTTCTCTAATTTGTTCTCCAAGGCCTCCAATTTGGCTATATGTTACATCTCCAGGGTCTTCATAGGCTCATGTTATATATAAAGGGTCAACTCCCGTGGTAAATATCGCATGATGGTTAAGGTTGTCATATCAAGAGCTACTCTAGTTCCAGGCTATGCAGAGAAAGATTTATTAATATGTAAAATAAAAATAGTTTGCTTCTTCAAAAAAGAAAGAAAAAAAATAAAGACAAAATAAAGACATTTGGTTTACAATGATAAATTGAAAATATACAATTTTGCATGTACCTTAAGTTTCGCTTTATCAAGCTGCCTTCGGCATCCCACAACATATCTTGGTCCATTTGTCGCTTTAACAATAAATTTTTCTTCAGTTAGTTGTTTTAGTACTTCTCCAACAATCTGACCTACACTCTGAAGTGCTTTCAGATCATTTTCACTTTTGTCATACTGCTTGTCAAATTCCTTTTTTTCTTCTCTCACTAAAAATAAATAAACTCAAGTAATTTAGCATTATTATAACAAAATCAAATATTAAAATGTTCAATAACCAAATTTTATTTAATATTAAAAGTATTATAAGCTAAAAAAATAGAAATAGCAACCTTAAAAAATATAATTCAAATAAAGTCTAATAATATTTTGAGCATAGACCATTACTTTATTATTAAAATAATTCATTCTTCATTTTTTTTAATCAATATTACTTATATGAAAAGTTAAACTCTATAACAAGTCTCATGAAAAAAGTCAGGAGACATGGCATTGGATAGAATATTCACAATTCTGGTGCAATAAAGTCAAAACTTTACTTAAAAAAAATTCAGTATTTTATTAGAAGAGGGTTCAGAACATGTGTTAAGCAATTACTTTGATCAAAATTCAAAAATTTATTTTTACAGTTTTAAGTTCTGTAGCTTCTTTCACACCTGATTTAACCACTCTGGCAAACTTTTATGAACATAAGAAAAATAAGAAACACTGAAGACTTGGAAGCCATATGGGTAAATAAAGAATGTTCCATTCCAAAATAAAAAAGTTCTCTCTGGAAACTATCACACATGCAAAATGCATTGAAAATGAGTTTAATATCCTTAACCTGCATCATACCATATTTTAAAGTTTACAACATTTTTCAGGTAGCTACCCTCTCTATAATTACGCTTGAAGCATCAAATTACGGATTCCTGAGGTCGGGGAAGTTGTATTTGAAGTCAGTGAGACTTTTAGAGCAGGGAATCCAAGTCAAATGTTGACATGACCTGAATTTTCTCTAAAATCATTAAATTATTACACTTGCTAAGGTGAAAGGCCGAGAGATACATTCCTCCACCTTCCACAATCCATACCTTCAAATTAGAATTTCAATAAACCTAAATACTTCCAAGTTCATTTAATGTTCAAGAATTACTAAATTAAAATGGCAAACTGACATGCAGTCCAAACCATACATATACCGGTATAAATATATTTAATAATGCTAGATACTATAATTGTGTAGTTTCCATATTTAGAAGGAAAGCATTGTGGAATGTTCACTACTTTCAGTACTTTGATGGTGTGAATGGTTTTTCCTAGCAAAATGGAAACATTAAAAGAGTGAAAACTAAGTCTTAACTTATATATATATATATATATATATATATATATATATATATATATATATATATATATATATTATATCATATATATATATAATATAATATATATATATAATATATATAATATATATATATATAATATATATAACGGTTAATATATATATATTTTATATATATATTAATATTATATATATATATATATATATATAATATATATATATAAATATATATATTATATAATATAATATATATATATATAATATTATATATATATATATATAGGGTATATTATATATATATACTATATATATATATATATATATATATATAATATATACATACATAAGGCATTACTTACTATATATATATATATATATATATAATAGTTATATATAATATATATATAAATATATACTTAAATATATAATAAAGGTATCATTATATATATATATATACTATATATATATAATAATATATATATATATATATATATATATATATATATTATTATATATATAATATATATTTACCCAAAAGCTACATTCGGTCCCCGTGGGGAATTCGGTCCAGTGGCTCAAATAGCCTATATTTTCTATACTCTTTAAAGATGTAAAATAATGTATTTTTTATGTTTAGGTATTAATTTTTTATGAAACTTTAATTTTTGATAATAAATTTGTGATTTTTTTTTTTTTTCTGAGCACTATAAAAGGGTAAATTTAGGCTTATTGCTAAGAATCATCAGGTCAAATATTGTACATTATTGGTACCAAGATATAGTATTAAAAATAGT
>JABUQX010004613.1:52500-55762 GCA_015478945.1 Trachelipus rathkii
TGAATATATTAAAAAAGTCAGAAGATGATTTCATAGCTATTTGGGTCTCAGACAATGGCAAAAGGTTAGGGTTAGAGCTAGAGAGGTAGTATTCCACGGATTCAGAGTTTGAGTGTAAGCCATGGATGTGACCTACGGAGTGTAAGTCAATAATAAGTCCATGTCTGTGCAAATCTGTTATTTTACACACACAAAATCACAAAAAATAAAACACAGAGACAAAAACAAAAGGTGGAATCGGAGATAAAATTGTTCCAACACTAAAACCTAAAATTAGAAATTCAAGTGCTAGAATGCATTAAAAATCAATTTTTTTAAAACAATATTAAAAAATAAACTCCCGCTTACACAATCCTATCCTCATTCTAGTAAACAGTATTAACTTTGCCAAAAACCCAAATATAGACTTTACGGCTCCGACTCTGGCTTCGGCTCCGGCTCGGAATCATTTTCAATACTTTATATTCAATTTGTCGATTTGGATCCTTAATTTATAATTTTCACTTACAGAATAAAATATATAGTCAAATAGACTTATGACAAAATCAGAAAAATTATACGCTTCATAATACTGCTCCGCATCTTTACTACATTCCACTCTATCCACATTCCTCCTTTCACTCCCATCCCCGTCCCCTCTCCTTCCTCTCTCCCTCCCCTCCAACTACTCCAAACCCCCCTCTACCTCCTTCTCTCTCTCTCCACTATTTTTTAGCCGCAATTAACATACATAGTCTCCTAATCAACCTTTTATTTTTATGTTTCTCCGAATCTATGGAAAAAGAGTTATTAAATTCTAGATTCAATAAAGATTTCACATTTCTACCTTATTAAATACCAACATAAAACAGTAAAATAAACTTAAAAGATATATACCAAGAATCGTACTTTTTACATCAACATTTATCAACCTCTAATCAAAATAAATTTGCATCTCAACAATATTTACATCTTACAAATTTTGTTAATAAAATTATCTGTATCATATTGGTTGCACTTAAATCATATATTATACGCTTCAGTTTGAAAAACACTGCTCTAGAGAACGTTCATCAAGAATACAAATACAATAATTTCTTAATAGTGTCTCTAGCTTAATAAGGTTCAAAACATGTTATGTATTTTTCATCAGTTGTCTTCCTGTTAAACTTCTTTTCTATAAGCCAGGACTTACAAAGATTACAGTAAGAATTGTTTGAACCTATAAATCCTTTTCAATTATTTGTCATATTGTAATTCTTACACCATTTGTTGAAGCAAAAATCATAACATTAATTATATCTCTTCATATATATTATTATAATATATTAGTAATACAATTCTAGTATATTTTATATATATTATATATTATATATATAATTTTTATATCTAAGATAATATATATCTATATTATATAGATACAATTTCATATTATTATATATAAGCTATTAATCATAGGGTACATACAGGCAAATGAATACGCAAAGCCAATTTGGCGTAAGGTAATAACATTGCAGCTTTGCGTTTGGCCGAAATTTTCTAAATGTGCGCTTTTTTGCATTTTGCGCTTAACAACTTTTAAGAGCGCAAAAGCCTAAATTTTTGCCGCTCTATTTATAAATTAGTATTTGGCGTTCGCGCTCATATTAAATAATTTTGCGCTTTTATATATATATTTATAAATTTATATTTTATATATACTATATATATATTATAATAGTATATTAATATATATATATTTATCTTATAATTATATATTTTATATATACTAGTTATTATATAATTATATATATATATATATAGTATTAAGTAGTATATATATATATATTATACTGTATAATATATATTTATAACGTAATTAAAAATTTTAAAAAATAATTAAAAATAAGAATAATAATGAATAATAAAATAATAATAATAATAATAATAATAATATATAATAATTTATTATTATTATTAAGTATCTTATTATTCTTATTATTATTATTATTAATTAATTATTATTATTTATTATTTAATTTATTATTAAATTATATTATATTATATATTATTATTATTATTATATTATTATATATACTTGCCAATTACTAATTATTGTTCTTGTATTGGCGATAAACTTTGGGCTATTGGTTTAAATTGGATATAAACAGATATGATAATATTTAGTGCTTAAAAGAAAAGAATTGCAACGGGTGAAAGTCGTATGAAGTATAACATCTGAAATTATTGAATTTGACAGTAAAAATCTTTTTACACCGTACCCCTTCATAATGATAACCTGTTTCGTGAAATTCCAGGATCTGGTGACTGTTTATTAAGTATAATACCTTATTACCCAGCTCAGCGTCGTGGACAGTGTTGTTTTAGTCAAGCCTCTGAGATTCTATAAGCAAAGAGGCAACCATGGCATCCATGCAATTTGAAAATTTATTTTTATGCAGAACCTTTTTAATCTAAAGCTGAATCTTGAGACAAGAATCATATATTAATGGATAAGATTAAAGGTCTTTCTTCATTTGTTAATATTACGAGCTCTTTCTTTAATTAAAATTAAGGCTTTCGTCTTTAAAAACTTGCGCTTATTTTTCATATTTTTTTGGCGCCTACTAATATAGTGCTTTTAAAAAAAAAAATTTAAATTGCGCATAATTGTCGCTTTGGCGCTTGCGGACTTATTTAATTTTTTTGTTAAAAATTTTTGCTCTTTTGCGCTTTGCGGACAAGTTTTTCCATGTGCGCTTTGCGCATGCGGACTTAATTTTTTGAAAAATTTCGCTTTTTTTATGATCACCATTTCCGCCACTTGCCTTTTTTGCGTTTGCGCTCTTAAATTTAAAATTTGCGCGCCCACGATATATATATATGATATATAGTATATATATATATATATATATATTATATAGTAGCGTTATATATATTATCTAATATATATATATTATATAGTATTAATATATACTTAGTATTATATATTTATATATAATTAATATATATATATCTATATATATATAATATATATCTATATATATTAGTATACTATTATATATTATATATATACTATATTATTAAGAATTTTTAAACGCAAATTTAAGAGACAACCCCTATTTTGGGACTCTATAATACTCGTATATTTGTGCCAATCTTAATTCTTTTTAGTTTTTATAAATGATTAATAAAAATTAAACGCACAGATAAGGAAAAGGTGAAAAATATATTATAAAAAACACTAAATTAGACAACAATTTTCAATGCCCAAAATAGAAATTTGAGAAAGACTCTTACCTTT
>JABUQX010004614.1:5000-15000 GCA_015478945.1 Trachelipus rathkii
GATAAAAATGAGAAATGAACATATTAGAGAGTTGTGTGGTGTGAAGATAAGGATAAATGAGGAATTAAATGAAATTAAATTGAGATGGTTTGGTCCAGTGGAAAGGATGGATGAATAGTCGGTTAGTTAAGGCGGATTGTATGGTGGTGAGTGTGCTTTGAATCGACCGGCTGGGAGACCGAAAGAAAAAGTGGGATTTGAGTCAGTAAATGGAATGCCTGAGGAGAAGAAATGTGAGTTTGGAAGAGGCGAGAAGAAAGGTGCCATAATAAGAATGAATGGCGGGGTTTTTGTGAGGGGTATTTGTCTTGGCCCAACTGTGTCTCGACTTGCAATAACTTCACCCGCCCTATGTGGGGAACCTTTATTCAAAAAGCTTTGCTTATGTCTTGAATATTAATATATTTGAACTTTAGGCAAAGCTTTTGATATAGGTTCCCACATACGGCTGATGAAGAAGTTATTGCGATGAAATATTAGGTGGATGGTACATGGTTGGTTAAAGAGTGGTTGTGGAATATAAAAACAGTGTGTACAACTAATGGCAATGTCATCATGGGAAATAGTGGTGTCCCATAGGGCTCAGTGCTGGGGTAACTATTGTTCCTCATACTATATATAAATGATTTAGACCAAGGACTTAAATGTAAGGTTTCTAAGTTGCAGATGATACCAAAGTGCTACCTCAGTAGGGAATAGTGAAGGATGTATAACTATTCAAAATGATCTTGATAAATTTCTTGGGTGGGCAGATAGTTGGCAAATGAATTTTAATTAAGTTTCTTCATCTAGTTTCCTCAAATAAAGTTTTTTAACTACCGACTATGATGGGAATTGAGATCTGTGACCTAAAGAAGATTTAGGTGTGACTTAAGCAGCAATTTGAAAAGTAGCTATCAGTGGTTTGGGAGCAAGAATAAAGCTATTAAATGCTGGGCATATAAATCGTAAAAGGATGTTTACAAGAGCAAGGAAGTTATAAGAAAACTGTATAATAGCTATGTTAGCGCCAGTAATTAGAGTATTGTGCACAGTTGGATCCTTTATTTTAAAGATCTTAGATTGCTAGAGAAGAGCGCCTGTAGAAGACACAAGAGTGATTTCATGGTTTGAGGGTAAGAGCTATGAGGAAGGGCTGAAGGAGTTAGGAATGTTTCTGTAGAAAGGCAATTTCTCAGAGGGATATGATACAAGTCTTACAAAATATTTACATCTATTTATAATACAGGAATTAATAAATTTCCTTCATAGTAGAACATGACGGGGACCAGGGGACAAGTAAGGCAAATTAAGCAGAAAGCATGCCATCTTTGATGTAAGAAAGCATTCATTCAGCAATAGGGTTTTTTTTAAATTTTGGAATTGTTTGCACTAGGAGGTTGTTGAGTATGAACTCGAGTGCAACTTTAAGAAAGATTGGAATAGGTATATGGATGGTTTGGGTATAATATAGTATATTTTGACTAACCAAATTGGTGGTTTTTAGTTACAGTAGTTAATTTAGGGTTAAACTGCATGTTACTATAAAGTTCTTAAACTTGTAAAGTGTGGTTAGCATGTACTTTAACTATAGTTTTTTTTCTTTTAGTTGTAGACTTTGTGTATACTATGTAAGTTATTGACAAGCCCTTGGATGCTTTGTGAATATGGCATGAGCATGTTTTAGACTTTGGGTATACTATGTAAGTTATTGACAAGCCTAGGGTGCTTGTGGATTTGCATGAACATGTTGTTTGGTGATGGTTCTGTTGGTTTGACTGGGAAAGTCTCGAATGGCCCATGTGGCTTCTTACTCTCTTTTTATAATGTTTCCAATGTTTGACGAAATGCCATTGTGAGGGTCTGTTGCGATCCGTGAAGCTCTAGGGTGGATTTCTTGACTGTAACTAGTTCTCACAAAAGGTATAAAGGGGAGGTCTAAGGGCTGTGCTTAATTTTTCGACTTGCGTCATGATTCTTCTACTCTTTTCTGTTTCCGCGTGCATGTTGGCACTTTTCCCATCTTGGGGAGAGAGAGAGTGGTTGATGAGATGAAATAATAAATACAAATACCAGGTTAGAAGGAATGCGACAAAATGAAATGAACTATATTTTGAATCTTTTTTTTTTTTTCAATGCTGTAATATTCCATCCTTTAGATAATATTATAAATGCCCAGTTTTTGGGCAGGCATTTATAAAATGGGCAAATGCCTGGACAAAATGCCCATTTTATAAATGCCTGCCCACTGGGCAATTTGCCCAGCGACATCACATATATATATAATTTATATATATTATATATATTATATATATACGGCTCTATATATATATATATATATAAATATATTATATATATATATATATTATATATATATATATATATATATATATCTATATGAGAAACAATTTTAAGCGTGCTGTTTGTATAAGTAGCCTATGACAAATTAAGCCATGCTTAAACCACCACTAATGATATCTAACGTTTTCTAAAGAAAATAAACCTAACAACACAATTTTATTTTGATAAAGTAAAACGATAACTTGTTTGTAATAAAAGGGATTCCACACTGAGGTCGAGCAATCATATTATTTATTTAATATCTACTGTAACCTGTCCTAAGTGTTTTATATATTATATATATATATATATATATATATTATATATATATATATATATATATATATATATATATATATATATAATTTAAATATATATTATATTATCTATATATTTTCTAATATATATATTATATATATTATATTATATATATATATATATACTATCTAGATTGTGAATCAGTGTATATTTTCTGAAAAATTTTCTTAGTTCAAAAAAATTTCTAAGTTCAGAAAAGTTAAGTTAAGTAAAGTTTTTTAAGAAAATTCTTTAGTGACAAGCTTCTGGAATTATGCCAGAAGCTTGCCACTAAACAATTTTCTTAAAAAACTTTACTTTTCTGAACTTAGAAATTTTTTTGAACTTAGAAAATTTTTTCAGAAAATATACACTGATTCAAATATAGAATAATACTGGGGTAAAAAAAAAACAAAAATCTTTAACTTTGGTTTTTCTCCTCATACACTTGACATATAGAAATGCTATGGTATACATGTTATAGAGGTTGGTATTAGTGAAGGTATGGAATAGGTATTAAAAATTTTTTTTTTTTTTTTTCTTAAAAATTCAAAAAACAAGATTTTTTTTACCCCGTTTTTAGTTTGTAAAAAGGGGTAAAAAAAAAACAAAGGGTTAAAAAAATACTACTTTCTAAGCTACTTTCAGTTACTTTCAATGCTTCTAGCCGGTGTTTTAACTGAGTGCTCATAGTACTTTCCTGAGTGTTTTTTACCCATACCCCCTTTCCTGAGTTCTTATGTACTTTCATGAGATTTTTTAACCCCCTTTGTTCTAGCCTCGTCATCATTCAGCGCTATTTCCAAGCATACTTTCCAACTTTTAATGTACTTTGATGAGCAATTCAACAGCGCTGTCATCATGGCAATGTCAATCATACTTTCCAGAGCTACTTTCTACTATATTTCCAGCTACTTTCCAAACTACTTTCATACTTCCCAGCTACTTTCCAAACTACTTTCAATGCTTCTAAGCTGTTTTCCGTGGAGTGCCTATAATACTTTCCTAATTCATTTTTTCAACCCACACCCCTTGTTTTGCTATTCATGTCTTTCATGTGTTTTTTCTAATACGGCTTTCTTCTAGCAACCTGTGCATCATTCAGCTTCCTTTCCAAGGCCATCCAACTTTTATGTACTTTCATGAGCATTCTATGCTCTGACATCATAACTCAGCTACTTTCCAAGCTACTTTCAGCTACTTTCCAGGCTACTTCCCAACTTTCATGAACTTTCCTGAGCTTCTATGCTATAACTTCATCACACTCAGCTACTTTCCAGAGCTTTACAGAGCTACTTTTCATGTTAATAATAACACATCCAGGTTAAAAAAACTTTGTTTTTTTTTACCCCATTTTGGAAAATTTGATGGGGTAAAAAAAAAATTTTTTTTTTAGAGGACATAAAATAATTTTTAAAAAAAAATTATTAGTTTGCCCAAGTTCCTCCATCAATATGTAGTAACTACCAAAAAAAATTTTTTTTTAAAATGTAATACATTTGAAATGGTAGCAAAAGTTGTAAAAATGGTAAAAAAGTTTTGCAGCCATTTTTTAACTGGGGTTCGACATTTGTTATCGCTGATTACTGTCAATTTAGAGCAGCCCATTTTCTTTTGGCATTTTTATAGATAATAAAGAGGGCTACCAGAATAGCCCATAAAATTCAAAAAAATATTATCAGGAAAGGGGGGAGGGGTTTTGTTTTTTTTTACCCCACCAACCTCAGAAACTTTTTTTACCCCATCTGACTATATATAATAATAAATGATATATCATATATTATAAGTATATAATGTACATTAGTAAGTATATATTATATTAATAATATATATGTTATACTATATATATATATTATATATATTTTTTTATAAATAAAATTACAATATACCATAGTGTAAAAATATATATAATATATTATATATATATATTATATATATATATATATATATATATATATATTATAAAGATATTATATATATATATATATATATATATATATATATAATATGCATAATTACAGAACATGATCAGTAGAATTATCTCGAAAAGTATGACTTACAGGAAAAACAATTACATATTTGGAATCAGCGTATAAAGCTTAGTAAAAAAAATTTATATATAGCCTATATGTAAAATTGTTTTATGATTTAAAACTAACGAATACCCTAGAGTAGACCCCATAGATATCAGGAGTCGGGGTCTCTCAGCCTCTAGGTGGACGACGGGGGGCTTCATCCTCCCTTCTGTCCCCCTAAAAATTGAAGTTCAAGTTAACATATTTCCATTAGGGGCTTGAGCCGATTGGGGACAGAGGGGGGTACGAAGTCCCCCCCGTCGTCCACCTAGAGGCCGAGAGACCCAGACTCCTGATATCTATGCGGTCTACTCTAGGGTGTTTGTTAGTTTTAAATCATAAAACAACTTTACATTAATAAGCTTTATACGCTGATTCCAAATATGTAATTTATTTTTCTGTAAGTGTGGTACTTTTCGAGATTTTTTTATTTTTTTTATTTTACATTCTGGTAATAAGCTTTATACGCTGATTCCAATTATATAATTGGTTTTTCTGTAAGTGTCATACTTTTCGAGATAATTCTACTGATCACATTCTGTAATTATATATATATATATATATATATATATATATATATATATATATATATATATATTATAATATATATATATAATATATATATATATATATATATATATATATATAGTATTATTTTATATTTGAATCAGTTCATATTTTCTGAAAAAATTTTCTGTTCAAAAAAATTTCTAAGTTCAGAAAAGTTAAGTTAAGTTTTTTAAGAAAATTGGGTAATTAGTGGCATAGCTTTCTGGCATAATTAAAGAAGCTTGCCACTAAAGAATTTTCTTAAAAAGCTTTACTTAACTTTTCTGAACTTTGAAATTTTTTTGAACTTAGAAAATTTTTTCAGAAAATATACACTGATTCAAATCTAGAAATTTAACACTGATTCAAATCAATTTACCTAATATATATATATATATTATATATATAATATATATATATCTATATCATATATATATATATAATATATATATAATATATATATTAGCAACGTTACGTCAGTAGAATTATCTCGAAAAGTATGACTTACAGAAAAACCAATTACATATTTGGAATCAGCGTATAAAGCTTAGTAAAAAAATTATATATAGCCTATATGTAAATTGTTTTATGATTTAAAACTAACGAATCCCTACAGTAGACCGCATAGATATCAGGAGTCAGGGTCTCTCAGCCTCTAGGTGGACGAAGGGGGGCTTCATCCCCCTCTCTGTCCCCCTAAAAATTGAAGTTCAAGTTAACATATTTCCATTAGGGGCTTGAGCTGATGGGGGACAGAGGGGGGGGGATGAAGTCCCCCGTCATCCACCTAGAGGCCGAGAGACCCCGATTCCTGATATCTATGCGGTCTACTCTAGGGTGTTCGTTAGTTTTAAATCATAAAACAACTTCACATATAAGCTTTATACGCTGATTCCAAATATGTAATTTATTTTTCTGTAAGTATGGTACTTTTTGAGATTTTTTTTTTATTATTTTACATTCTGGTAATAAGCTTTATACGCTGATTCCAATTATGCAATTGGTTTTTCTGTAAGTGTCATACTTTTCAAGATAATTCTACTGATCACATTCTGTAATTATATATATATATATATATATATATATATATATATATATCATATATATATAATATATATATATATATATATATTATATATATATATATAATATATATATATATATATATATATATATATAGCATGTTACCGTTACCTGCCAATTTTACGATATTTTTATAAACATATTTTTAATATTCATATATTCTTTTTTGTTTCAAAAAAATTTTTTTTTTTTTTTCATTGTTCTTAAGGAAGAATTTCTTTAGTGGATTTTGAAATTCCGTTAATAGATGTAACGCTAGGTGCCTAAAAGATATAAAAAAAAAAAAAAAAAAATGATTATCGCGGAAATTGATATTTCGTCAGAATCTGTTAAACTCAACTATTACCAAAAAAGTTAACGCTTCTCAAAGTTTGTTAAACTACCCATAAGACTTTTTCAAATATTGAACAATACCAGGTTGTCTCATTTCAGGTTGAATGATAAGTTTGCTAGTATACCAAGAAAATCTATGTAGAATTAACAAATCTTATCATAACCTGCAACTAGGATGGCCCTACAACGAGCATGAGGCCCACTAATTTTTTTTTATAAAAAGTCTATAGGAACATTGTTAAACTTGATGTTGCATTTTTTTTCTGAAATTTTCAAAAAAAAAAAAAAAAAAAAAATTAAAGAAAATCAACTACTTTATCCAAACTTTGAGAGTAACTTTTTTTCCTAAAGAGAGCGCAGATTTTCATATTTCAATTCAATTATTATTTTTTTTTTAGTATTCCTTGATTTTCCTAAAAAATCGGGGTGACAACCTATATTGATATAGTCAATGACTCTGAAAAATTTGAAAGAAAATATGTGGGTCCTGGGCTACACCTTTACCAGCCTTGGCCTCCTTAATAGGCTAACCATTTCTTTAGGCCAGACTTGATAGCTAAGGTTTGAAAATAAATTTATTTACTATAAATTATTACATAGGCCTACATTACACAGAAAACTCTGTAAGTAGGCTAACGTTGTTTCTATAGCTTTAACGGCCTTTTACTACCTTAGGGCGCATGAAGCTATTTGGGCTTTACAATGTAAACAAGTAGGCCTAGGCTTACTTTACGATTCAATAGATAACACTTTGTCGCTAAATTTTAATTAATTAGATTCAAAATTACTGATAAACCTTTAATTACCTAATAAGTTTCACGTTAAGTAAATAAATAAGTAAATAAACGAAAATAAATAAGTAAATAAACGAAAATTGTTAGGCATGTTACACTTGAAATAACTTTACTTCAAAATTTATATCGGGGGTCAGAGTCTGCTAAGTCTGAAATATTGTTGCATACAAAGTCATAGTATAAGTATATGTACACTGTGGTGAAAGTCGAAACTAATCTATGTTTAGATCCAGTAATTGGTAAAAGTTTAACCTTAATTTGTACTATGATAAGATAATTTCTCCAAACAATGAATATAAATATGATTAAATATAAATTGCACCCTTATTTTGAGAATGCTGGAAATTTGCTAAACGTTATTTAAATAGCACTTTAAAACAGAAACCAGCAAGTTATCCTGGTCAAACCTTATTCCCCCTACGGACCACCATTTTAACAAAAATATTAATATGTATTTTGATTTTGATCTATAAAAAGAAAGGGATGAATAATGCTAATGGAAGTTAATAAAAATTAATTGCTTTTATATAAAACATAAAGCCCATATCTTTCAATCACCTTCTGTGTACAGCTTATTTGAGCCAATAGTTATAAGAAAGGTATCAGGGAGAATTTGAAATTATAGGCCAGTTAGCTTTAACATCTCTGGGTTGTAAGGGTTCTGGAAAAGTTACTGAAAGGTCCATATAGAGAATATTTAGAAGATAACAATGTATTGTATGACTCCCAGCATAGTTTCAGAAAGGATAGGTCATGTCAGACAAACCTTTTAGAATTTATGGAAAACATTACTGACTGCATGACCGAGGAGATCCAATTGATATTATATATTTAGACTTTAGCAAAGCTTTTGATAAGGTTCCCCACATAAGGCTGATGAACAAGTATTGCAATGTGTATAGGTGGACTGGTGCATGGTTGGCTTAAATAGTGGTTGTGGAATAGAAAATCGTGTGTACACTAATCATGCGAAAGAGTGAGAGTGGTGTCCACAGGGTTCAGTGCTGGGACCACCATCTTGTTCCTCATATATTCAAATGATTTAGACTAGGGACTTAAAATGCACGGTTTCTAAGTTTGATGATGTACCAAAGTGGCCAACTCACGTAGGAATAAGTGAAGGATGTAAAAGATTCAAAATGATCTTGATAAACTTCTTGGGTGGGCAGAATAAGGGGTAACTGATTTTTAATAGTGAAAGTGTCAGGTTCTTCACCTAGGTCACTCAACTTAAAATTTTAAACTAATAAAATATATGGGGATTGGCTCGAGTCTGTGGACCAAGAAAAATTTTAGATGTGATTATAAGCAGTAATTTAAAGTAGCTAACAGTGTTTGGAAGCAATGGAATAAAGCTAAATAAGATGCTTTGCATAATGAATCGCAATGTTGTTTACAAGAGCAAGGAAGTTATAAAGTAAACTGTATAAACAGCTATGTTAGGCCAGAATTAGAGTACTGTGCACAAGTTTTGGGCCCCTTATTTAAGAAGACTTAGATATTGTAGAGAGAGTGCAACGTAGAGCACAAGGATGATTTCTCGGGTTTAAGGGTAAGAGCTATGAGGAAAGGCTGAAGGAGTTATGAATGTTTTCTGTAGCAAGGCGATTTCTCAGGAGGGGACATGATACAGTCTAAAAATATTTACATCATTGAATAATACAGAAACCCAATAAACTTCTTCATAGTTTAGAACATTAGATAATATAGAGAAGTAAAACAAGCCACATGGGCCTTTCGAGACTGTCCCAGTCAACCCACTAACCAAACATGCTCATGCAAATCCACAAAGCACCCTAGAGCTTGTCAAATTGCTGTAACCAAAAATCCGCCATTTGGCTTAGTAAGAAAAAAATTGAATATACTGATAAACAACACCATCCAAATACCTTAATAACTAAGTTATGGTCACACCATGCAGTCTACATCTTACTACATCTTACTACAGTAACTATGAAACCAGTCCCATTTGGCTTAGTAAAATACATACTAATATGATAAATCCAACCATCCATATATCTCCATCCCACTTAAACGTTGCCATCGAGTTGCACTCAACAACCTCCTGTCGCAGTGCCAAACCATTCCAAAATTTACTACGCTTTTACTGAGTGAATGCTTTCTTAATCAAGATGGCATGCTTTCTTCTAATAGTAGTAGAGCACTGACAGGTGACCAGGGCCTAATAAGAAAATTAGAAGAATAGCCATGCCCATCTTGATATACAGACAAGCATCATTCAGTCAATAGGGTTGTTTAAATTTTTGGAGTGCTTTGCCACAGGAGGTTGTTGAATGGAACTCGATTGCAACATTTAAGAAAGGACTGGATAGGTATATGGATGGCTTGGGTTTCATTTAGTATATTTTGACTAAACCAAATTGGCAGGTTTTTAGTTACTGTAGTTATTAAGGTTAATTGCATGTTATTATAGTTATTGTAGCTGCAGTGTGGCTAGCATGTATACACTTTAGATATAGTTTTTAGTTTTAGTTGTAGACTTTGTGTATAAGATAGTTATTGACAAGCCCTCGGGTGCTTTGTGGATTT
>JABUQX010004614.1:20000-47500 GCA_015478945.1 Trachelipus rathkii
AATGTGATATCTGGGCCCAAATTTCAGGTTAATAAGGAGAAAATTTTAGACTTCAGAAACGGTGATTTCATTAAATTTCGAGACATGCTTAACATAATTGACTGGGATAAGGAGTTTAAATATCAAAACTGTTTCATCATGTGGGAGTTGTTCAAGCAAATTTTGACCAGTATTCAGTCAGTATGTTTTAAAGATAAACCCATTAGAGTGGCGAAGAGAAAACCTAGTTGGTGGAATAGAGATATAAGAGAGAAAATAAATGAAAATCGTAAATGTTTTAAAATATTCAAGGGTAGTAGTAGAAAGGAAGATTTAGAAAATTATTGAAAAATTAGAAATGAACTTAACCAGTCAATAAAAAGGGCAAAAAGAGTAGCAGAAATTAATTTATCAAGAGATAGTAATAAGGACTCGAAGAAGTGTTTTAGCTTTTATAAATTTAGAAGTAAGAATAGGACAATTGGGCCAACTAAAATTGATGAATAGGGAATAGGCTAATATTTTCAATGCTTATTTTGCATCAGTATTTACTGAGGAAAGATTGGAAAGCAGTTTAGAGACTAATATATCTGGTACTATTTGCATCACATGAAAATACTGAGACCAATAGATTTTTTTATAGTATACCATGGAAGGGAGACCAGGGGATACAATAAGAAAATTAGGAAGAAAACATGCCGTCTCGATGTAATGAAACATTCATTTAGTAATAGGGTTGTTAATTTTTGGAATAGCTTGCCGCAGGAAGTTGTTGATTGTGACTCACTTGCAGCATTTAAAAGAGGATTAGATTCATACATGGATGGTATTGATATATATTTAGTATCTTGACAAAACCAAATTGGCAGATTTTTGTTTAGTTCTAGTTAATATAACAATTTGATGACTAAGCCTAATTGGATGATTCTAGTTTTAGTTAAATATGGTGACTAAGCCAAATTGGCTGATCTGAGGGAGTACGTAAATGTATATCGACAAGTATTATGGCGCAGTTGTGATTTTTTTTTTTATTACATGTGGATGTAATTAATTTTATATTAATTAATTATAGATAAATTTTTAGATTTAGTATTTTGGTGTATGTAGTTTGACAGGGACAGTCTCGATATGCCCATGTGGCTTCTTACTGTCCCAATTTTCCTATGCTCCTATGTTACCTATAAACACATATATAGTCCTGTATTACATAAAATTTACCTTTTATAAGCTAATCCTATTCCTTAAAGGAATTCTTATTCTAGTTTAGGTCCAGGGTGTATCCAGTTAGGCCCTTACCCATTTGAACAGCTATTACATATTTATAGGTAAGATTTTTATTGATTACTTACATTTAAATATGCATTGCCAAAATTGCATCTTAATATTAATATTAATGCTTAATAATAATATAAATAATAAATGACCCAAAACCCTAAACTTTGCTATTTTAGAATTAATCTGAATATCTTGTTCCTGGGAATTGAAAGGTGATTTTTTTTTTTTTTGTAACGTCTAGCATTTTAAAGAACTGGCTAATTGAAAATTAGTGCCTTCACTTTGAAGGCCAAAATTTCAAAAATATTTAGTTTCTGGAACCCTCGGCTTCGTACATAACTAAAATTATTAAGTTCTGGTGAAGTCCCTAGTTATTACTCCTTTTATTATTTGTAGGGTAGCCTTTGCCCTTTTAGGAATTGAGTAGATAGGACAGTCTTATTTGGAAATATCACTTATAAAGTGGTAAGATAAATAATATTGTCGAGATTTATAAAGAATAAATCCTATAATGTTCATACAATTAAAATAATTTGAAAAATAAAGTGTTGCGTAGAATAGACAACAATAAATAAACCTTAACAATTATTTTTGAAAATATATCCATATGGGCAAACTTTGGTTATATATATATATATATATAAATATATATAATATATAAATATATATATATATATATAATATATATATATTATTATAATTAATATATATAATAATATATATATATATATGCCTCGTCATTGTGATTAACTATTGCTGTTATGAATTGTGCATCCATCAGGTGACGAAATATGGAAATCCTTTGGGTAAGAAACAATAAAACCCCAAAAACCTAATATCCAATGGCAAACAGGGTTATGCTCCCCCAATGAAACACGTATCTTCATTATCCAGTGGATATACAAGTTTGTATATAAGATGTCTGTGTTATCCAACAGTAGGGAAAAACATGGCACTAATTGAAATCCATCAGCGGGTAATGAAATAGGGGAGGGGGGGAATCCTTGGGTAAAACAAATTTAAATAGGATCTTCTATACATTGGAGAACAGATCTATTTAAGCGTAGCTATGGAGGTAATTTCATACAAATGATACATAATATGGATGTACATAATGATATGTACATTATGGTACATCTATCTAAAATTTATATCCATACGTCGACGGAATATGAATATCCTTTAGTTAAACCAAATTGAACAAAATTGATACCAATGGACAAACATGAAAGATATCCCCAGTTTAACGGTATGCAAAGTCTAATGGATACCGATTTGGGAATTTTATAACGATCTGTGCGTTATCCATTAAGGTAGCGGAAAGGCACTAAAATCTATATCCAAAAGACGACCAAATATGGTAGGGTATCATAGGGCAAAATATATATTTAACAAAATCGTACAATTAACTGACGAACATTGTTCGTTTATTCCACGATATCCAGGGATGCCACGACTACAATCGTCAACCCAACTAAATGAAAACAATATGTTATCGAAGGACACATAAAACGATTTTTATTCCAAAAAAATACGGACAGGGATATCCAATTTCCAAAATCAATATATCCACAGTGGCCAAACATTATAAGATATCCCTAGGATAACGATATGCAGATGTCTTATGGATACCGATTTTGGATATAACGATGTGCTTTATCCATAAGTTAGAGGAAAAGCACTAAAATCTATATCCAAATGACCGACCAATCATGGTATCCATGTAGGGCAAATTTATTTTTAACAAAATCCATCGACATATGTTATATTGGCGGCCAACCCGAACATATGTAGTTCGTTATCCACTGATAATCCAAATGCTACACTACATTCGTCAACCAACGGATGAAATAGTAGTTATCGAATGGACACATAAACGAGTTATCAAAAAAAATTACGGAAAGATATCCAATTCCAAAATCATATATCCAATGCCAAACATTGTAAGATATCCCCAGGATAACGGGATGCAGATGTCTTATGGATACCGATTTTGGAATGTTATTTGCGATGTTGCGGTGTTATACCTAACAAAAACTTATTATTATACACCATCTAGAAACTAGAAGGCCTGAATGAGACCTAACGTGGAAAGATCAAAAATGAAAAGTCTATGGGAGTTTTAAAAACTTTGATAGGCTGTAAGAAAAAATGTTAACTCTATCTTTCCTTCTTCATCTTCCAAGACAAATTTCGATTTCTTTATTTTATTCTTCATTATATTTTTAGAGTTTATCTTGTGAATTATTTATAACCAAAAATTCGGATTGACGACGCAGTGAGAACACCCCATCTGCACGACTTAATAAGCCTGGTGAAAATTTATTTAGAATACATATATGAAGAAATAATAATTATCAACTACAAGATAGGAGGAAAATGATAATAATATTATATAATATTGGCATGTTAAAAATGCAAAAGGTACTTGCAACTTTGCAAGTACTTTGCAAATTTTCACATTACTCAAGGTGCAAGTACAAGTACAAAACACTGGGTTTTAAAACTGCAAGTACAAGCTACTCCAAAAAATGTACTTAAGTCCATGGCGTGGGGCAGGGGGCAGGGGGGCAGCTGCCCCCCCCCTAGAAGTGTTTAGTCTTATAGAGTCTACCTTATTTTTGATCCAACTTCCCGTTCCGGGTGGCCGTTAAGTCGTTTTACGATAATATATATATATATATATGTAATTTATATCTATATAACTACTTGTCCAATTTTTACATTAATTAAACTTGATAGTAGGTATATACAAGTAAAAAAAATTTTTCTGATGAAATCTGAGTACTATACTATAGATATATATATATATGATGAAAAATATTATATATAATAAAATTAATTAAAATAATAAATTTATATAATATTATTATAAATTAATTAATATATATATATATATATATAATATATATATATATATTATATATATATATATTATATATATATATATATATATATATATATATATATAATATATATATATAATATGTATACGATCTATTATATAATTATAATATATATATAACATTATATGTCTCTAGTATAATACACCAAACCTCTTTTATATATTCGATAGGGCTATTTTATATATCTTACTTTATCTTCCTTCTAGTTTATACTCTATGCTAACTAACTATTATACACAATCTACTATATGTTTTTCTTTGGAGAGAAAAATTACTCAACAGTCGTCACTGGTTGGTCGTGTGTGTGTGTGTGTGTGTGTACGGCAGGATCTGGATTTAGGAGCTGGCAAAGGTTGAATGAATTTATGTCTTTGGCAATGATTATTATAATAAAATCCCACCCAATCCCATTCATAGGAACTTCAAAAACACCAGAAAATCTCGAACATTCATTTTTTTATTCTCCAAGATCGGAAAACCTTATAAGTCCTAGATAAGATAACAATCTGATTACAAGCGTTGCCTGACAAAAACGGGTCCGCAGAGTTCATTTGGTACAATTATTGCCAAGAATAGAATTATTAGATTTACTTTGCTGTTATTAGCAGTGAAAATATGCTAAGAATATTATAATTACATCTTTAACTTTGACCACAATTTATAAGTTCATTTGAATCATCGAAGACGTCAGGACGGCAATCTTCTGTCCTTTGAATATGTTCTTTCATTTCCACATCAACACTTTCTTATTTCTTTAATTTTTCAAGAATTTAATAATAATAGTTGTTATTCTCTCATACTTCTTCAAAGTAAGTATGGGTTCTGCAGAATTATGGTCTTTCAAAAATTGCTGCATAATATATCTTATTTTCTGCAAATTTGTTGTGGATGTGCTGTCTGCAGCTGAATATTTACGGGCACGCCTTCCGTGATAATTGATTTAGCAAAATTTGGTGCAGCCGGCTACCAATGCTATAAGACGATACCTGAGGAGTTTTAGCAGAGAATACTGTCAGAAGAAAGGCTTAACTGCTCATATTAAAAGCGCACCAGCATAGTGATTTCAAGCAAATTTGGAAAAACGAAAACACATTAAAACTCTTTAGAAAATATGTTATAAAATACGCTAGTAATTTAGTTAATTACTTACTTCGATCATCTATCGAATGATGTAATCTTTAAGTTTTTTCTACAATGAGTGAATAGACGATGAAAAATGATAAGCTCCATCCTCCTTATATTTATTCGCTATATTTCGCCAATTGATTTCCTTAAGGGGCATAAGTGTCCCCTGACCCCCTGCATACGCCATAATGGATATTATATGGAATTAATACTAGTACGATATAAAATATAATATGGTAATGTAGGAAATATTATATGGATATTCCAATATATATGTATGTAGATTTTATGTGTATGTATTATAATATATATATATATAATTTGATATATAATATATATATCTATATATATATATATATATATATATATTATATATATAGTATATATATATAATATTCGTAAACGTTTTATTTTTCATTTGTTTATTTATATATTTTTTAGTACGTTATTATATCTTTTTTAAATTTTATTTTTTATTCTATAATTTTATTTTATTGTATCGTACGGTGAAAAATTTAATTTGCAAAAATTGCTTTTTACACCCAGTTGATTAGTGAAGATATTATTTATATTATTTTATAATATAGTTATAATAAGCTGCGTTTTCAGAAGCCGACTGCAGCCCGGGCGGGCACACAGGCTCCACATGCATCGTTTCCAGCACCCGTTTGGCACTTATCTACGTCATGTAAAGTCACAGGCAGGTATACCCGTCTGTAAATCCCGGATTTCTATATAATAGGGAATTATAGGTAAACGGGGGGTTACGGTAAATAAGGTATACTTTGTTTACAAACAAATTCTTACAAAACATGTTCGGAAATGGGGATTGCCAAAAGTTTTTTAATATTAGTTAACTGTTTATATTAAGGATACTAAATATATCGTTATTATACATTTCAATAATAAATAGATTACATATAAGTATAAAGATGATATCGATCGGCGCACTCGGCGTTTCCAGCGTACTCAAAATTTCCATGTTTTCTGGATTGGTTAATATAGTTAAATTTTTTTTCAATTCGAGCGTTTTATTACGAGTCTTTTATTGCATCATCAGGTATACTGAACTCGGAACTTCTGTGATAAAACCGCAGTCTATTATAGATAGATAATTAGCTGTATGTTTCCTCGAAAGGCGTACCTAGGTTGACAGTACTCGATTTGTGCAAAATCGACTATGGAAACGCTTCGAATATTGAAATAATAAAATATACATTTAACAATATATACAAGAGGAAATTGTTTGAGTACCTGGAAACTGGACCGAGCGCGCTACCGTCTGATCAGCTGACCAATTATAAACAAATACTTCATTTCAATACTTATATTTTATCATATTTTATATGATAAATAATACGATATTAATTAGTATCCTTAATATAAAAGTTAACTTAAAATATTAAAAAACTTTGGCAAGTCATTTCCTGTAGCTAATGTTTTTAAAGAAAATTTGTTTGTAAACATAGAGTATCCTCCTGACAGCTCGGCTCTATTTATAAATTCCCAATGCGGGATTTTATAACAACTCGGAGCGCCGACTGGTTGACGTTTTACCCGTTGACGTAGAAGGCGCAAACTAGGGCTTGGGAAACGATGCAATTGTGCCTGGTGGGGCCCGCCCGGCTGCTAAGTCGGGCTTTACGGGTATATTATATATAAAGTCGCAGACTTTTATTAATAATTAATATATATACTTGTTTACACTCTTATGGTTTTGCAAATTTCTCCAAACAAGAAATCTGATATGGTCCAAATACCGTGACCTATATATATACCGGTTAAGGTAGATGCCTATAGAGTATATATAAAAATAAATATCGTACGTACAATATATTAGTATTATTTTAAAAATAAATATCAATGCTCTCCAGATACTATCTGGTCAAAAAATTTCGATAATTATATCGGATTTATAAAAAAAATCAGTTTATATATATATATATATATAGTATATAATATATATATATATATATATTATATATATGATATATATTTGTATTACTAATTTATATTAATATTATGTAGATAATAATATATATATATAGGGATAATTCTACTAAATAATTACTTTCATCAAGATTAGATATATATTAGTATTATATAATTAATATATATATATATATTAGGGGAGGCTCTATATACTAGTAAGAAAGTATGGTATAATAATTATATATATATATATATATATATAATATATATATATAGATATAAGTATAAGTATTATATATTATCCTTTAAAGTATTGTAAATATATCATTATACTATATATATACGTATAATATATAGAGAGAGAGAGGAAGGAGATGGAGAGGAAGAGGGGAGAGAGAGTGGGAGAGCAGGGTATGTTTTATTATTTGGTATGTTATTTTACTGAAATTAAATAGCCTTTGCGTTTTTTTTAGAAGAAGAATAAATCTGAAAATTCTATTTAAAAGTCAAAATTACACTTACGGAAACTAGGTAAAAATCATAGATTTATTGAAACATTAGCGGCTTTTCAATATTATTAAATGGAAAATATATATAAGTGGAAAAACTAAAAAAGATTCCTAATATAATTCATTTTTCAATATATAATATATAATTATATATACTATTATTATATATATATATATATACTCTATATATAGTATAGTAATATATATAGATACTAAGAGTAATAATTTATATAATGTTAAAGAGAAATTTAAAATGTCCATATATAAAGAAGTGAAATAAAATATTTATAAATTAAAGTAGATAAAATAGAGAAGTATATTATGTTTTATATATATAAATAAAATCTTTTTTAAAAACACTAATCATGTCCCCAAATTAGCAGTGGAGGTGATTTTACAGAGAAAATAAAGCTTCAAGTAAAGTAGAAAATCTTCGCATAATAAACTTAAAACATTTCTAATTTCAGATTAAATTAAAACTTAATTAAAGATTTAACCTAACATCAAAGCTAGTATTGTCCTGTATTATATAAGGATACTGTCATTAGCTTTTTAGTTTATATACATTACTAATATTATGCGAAAGTAAAACTATCGCCATAAAGTTGATAATATAAATGATAAATTTGCTCTTTAGCAGACATAGTAGGCATTGTTAGCTTTTTTCTTTGTTATGATCATCTGACCTCCTCCTTCTCCTCGGTGTGAGTCATGGACAAAATGATTTCCCCTCATCCAAACGCGCGTTCGAAATAATAGACACATTTACTCCAAAAATGCGTTATTTTATTGAAAAAGAAGAACTATCAAAATTTCTAAAGCAAAAAAAAAAAATATCGTTGATTTCGATACTAAATTATTTAAAAATATCGGTATGAGATCGAATATTTATCGGCTGAACAAATATCATCGATATTTTTTTCGATACTATCGGAGAATATAACCTACTTCGTCACTCCAATAATCGATATATATCTCGGATGGTTGTTCCTTTCTTTCGGGATCCCTCCTCTGACCAGAACCCGTTTCAGAGTTCAGCCAATCCCGCGCCCCGCAATATAATTCATTGGCTATTCATTTTAATGACAAACTATTAATTTAAAATGAGCACTCACTTAAACAACATTGTATTTTCTCTAATAAACTATATAGTCACAAAACACACTAGTAGTCGCATAATATTTCGCTTTTCAGATCGCACTGTCGCTGACGGAATTTCAAGATTGTAGTATATATAATATAATTATAGTGAGCTAGCATAGGGTCTTGCCCTTGGGTAATATATATTTAAATGACGGAGGATGTTACACTGAGGCCCTCTATAGGCCTTAAAAAGTTTGTAATATAAGAGGACCTGCATTAAGCATCATATGTATAACATAGATTAGATATGGGTGCATATTAGATGCCTAAAAGCCGTCGCTTATAAGTGCGTTATAAAATGTATTTCGAATCAGTTATCGAGTAAAAGAAACCTTAGAATTATTCAAACTTATTGAGTAAGTCTGTGAACTTTTAATTTTTACTTAAAGATAAACTTGCTCATTTTTTTTAGTTTTTGCTTTACTGTCTTATATATATTAATCTATTTTTATTTAGAATCTATGCTGTGTTTTTATAATTACCTAAAAATCTGGGATGCGATAGGTTCCCAAGTTACTGCCATCTTTTATAATTACTTGTATTTTTTTTTTTTTCTTTTTATATATTTCTATTCATTAAACTTTGGTTCCATTTCCATACTAACGTCAAGTTACCATATTGGTTTGAAATAGAAATATTCAAAATGTTAATTATACACTTTACACAAGAAATACATATGTTGTTTTTGCCACTAAATTTTAGTGCTTAAACTGTGTAAGCATTTATTACCGAGCGTAAGCACAATTACCAAAAAAACAAAATGATTTGTCTTTAGCACTTTCATTTCATTTCTAGGAGGCAGTAGAGTCAAAAATGGCCGATTAGTGGGGAGATTGGTTACATTGTGCATATATAGTGTCTTACGAAACGATATACAAGAAATGCTCATTGTTTTAGTCAAAACTTTGCTCAAAATAGTGAGAAAAAATTGAATTCATAGATAAAATGTAATGATAAAATTTTCCTGTGAATTTACTGTTGGCTAATAGAAATATTTCCTGATGCTTGCCAAATTTAAAAGACACTTAAGATATATACATTTATGAAAATTAAATTTTAACTAAACAAGATGGTGTGGTGGTTGTTATGTGTTTTCTCATTATTTGTGTATATAATTATATTGATGAAAAATGAATATTCATTCAATAAAATCTTTAAATCTAATTTCTTCTAAATTGATAAACTATCAGAATAGTTGATCAATAGTTTATAATTATAAAGTAGGTTATTTTATTTTGTTTTTTCTTCTTTAAAATCGATGGGTCCATCACAACAGCTGATGTTTCCATTAATTTTTGTTATATAATGAAAGTACTTACATGAGAAATCGCGGAAGACATGCCAAATATTACTGTAAAGTAAAGGACAATTTCTATGAGCTTAAGCATGAATGGATTAAAAACCGAAATGGTCGATACACTTTTAAAACCTCCCTGAGAAAGATCTATAATGGGAAAAGTTTAGAGAAGTGTAGAAATCCTTCAATGTCAAAATCAGGATAGCTCTAACCTAAAAATCTCCTTTGACCTCAAATTTTGAATAAACATTGTTATATCAATTTGCACTTACCTAGTCTTAGATTGAAAATCTCAGCTTTTACCACCCCATTCGCCCCCCCAAAATAGTTTATGCTAATTTTGTAAAAATTATAAAAATGTTTCTTTCATTTTGTTTTAGTTATTTTTTATTATTATGAAAGTTTATTTAGTATTGTCTCATATATGTCTATCCCATTTATTTTATGAATTTGAATTGTTAATTGCATTCTCAATTAAGTATTATTATTATTATATTAAATATATGTAAGATAATATTGAATACATTCCATAAATTTTATAAATAGATAACCTATTGTTTTTTCTAACTAAGGTCGTTTTGAGTGGAGTGAGGATATTAACTCAGATCTAATTCTATGTAATTAAAATTAATAAGTATTACGAGCTATTTAGTTATAAAATGAATATGTTTGAACTATTAGTAGTTTTAACATGAAAGCTATACATATATTAGATAGCCTAAACAGCGATATCTGACTAACTTAAATTCATTATAGGATTAGCTGTAGTTAAATGTAGCCTTATTAGTAGTGTAGCTTCTAAAAAATATGATCTTGCTTAACAAAATGGTAAAAGTTTATTCAACAGATTCTTAAAAAAATCTATATTTTTTTAAAAATCGAAATCTACCGTAAAATAAAATATGATTTATTCAAATTACAAAGAAAAGAATTTGTACATTACTCAGTATATCATTTCTCTTTACGTTAAAAAATCTAGTAAGGTTATAAGTTGGTTAAGTAGCACCAGATTTACTATTGTTTAATTAAACAAACTTAAAATTAATGTAAACTTATGAATCCATAAACTGATTTAAACAAAAAAATCTTTTATAGTTATCTACCAAACTAATATGTTGAATTTGTATCTTAAAGAAGGATTTATATTTGAGAGGCTTTTATGGCCAAACACTGTTTATACTTTTACATGGGATGAAAGACTAACAAAAATTAAGAACTGAATATTTGGAAAAATATGGATATGGAGCCATTTTGTTTGTGTGAATACTTGAATACTAATGGTTAAAAACATATATATAAACATACCTATGTATATATTATATATATCGATATATATTTATATAAAGAAATAAATTATAAATTTATAATGAATAAGATATAAATCATTAGTATCGATCTAAACTATTTACCTCATATAAAAAAAAATGTTCCTAGTAGTATTTGTTGGATAGATATGCTGAAGGTATATATATATAGTGATTGCGATAACATAAAGATAATTTGTATATATATATTATTTTTGTGAGTAATGTAAATGTATTAAGGACATGTTGGTTAATTCATTTTCATATTACGTAATATTTATATATATAGCCTTAATGAGGACTTCTGAACCCTTTGGTGACACCACTCTTCATATCCATCTTCCCATGTAATGACTTATTGCCATTTAGTTTACACATAGTTTTCTATTCCACAATCACTTTTAAAACATCCAACCTAATTAATTTTTATAATTATGCTCATATATAAAGCATGAGGCTATCACACAAGGTGTATTAACCAGCTGAGTGATTCTCTTCAGTGCATTAACCACATGAGTCTCTATAAAGCTTAATTTATTTATTATAAGTGAACTGTGCTTTTTATTATGAAAATTCAGATAATTTAATCTATTAAAAACTAAAATCTGAAATATAAAATAAAATTTTTTGCTTTTTACAAGTGTCAAAATATTTGAATAAATTTAACGTATGACATAGTAAATGGTTTTACTTTGCAAATATTTTGACAATTAGGCATTATGTACATTCCTAATTAAAATTACTCATCATTTTAAGGTATCAAATTTGTAAGATAAGAGATGATTATTTACCTACTCTTATCTTATACATTCGCAAAGTTTCTAGTTTTCATATTTTTTTTCAGATTTAAATACTTGTTCAAGAACTTGTGTCATCTCTAGTTAATTACCTCCTTTCTAATGCACATAATCCTTAATTCAAACTTATTATTTGAAAGAATAGAAGCCTTCAACAAGTCCCCACCTTACCATCAATATTGACTGCAAATAAATTATAATAATTTAGGTATATTTCTATGCACAAGTCCTTCATATTTTTGTTCCATATATCCAATATATTTATACATATATAGTACTATATTATATTGTAAAAGATATTAAACTTTTACTCGCTCCTCCTCTATCTTAACCATATATTTTGTTAATTATTATTTAAAATAAAATGAATTATTTATATTATATTATCAAAATATATATAGTACATAATTTAAGTATTTTAGGTTCAAATCATGTCTATTATATATATTATATATTAGTTATATTAATACAAAACCGGGTATATATATAGATGGGTTTAGTACCCATAATCAAATAGTTACAATATTAGCGTCCAACGGTCCCTAAATCTTAAAGTGGTAAATGATTATAGTTCATGGTAAATTACAAGAGACATTTTATTTCTATTATATTAATTATATATTATGTACTAATTAATCACGAAATCAAATACCTGCATATAAATTTATAATCAAATATTTTAAATAATGACCTTATACTAAATATTAATCTCAATACATTATTCTAATATATATACACCAAAATTAATTCTTAAAATTGCGAAGTACATACCTATGTTAGTTATATAATAAATAGCCTAGATGATCATTAATATCTATTATTTATCTATTTAATACTTCAAATTAACACATAAAAGTTAACCAAGGTGATCATTATTTAAATTATACTGCTATTTAAACTAAGAGTCCAATGTTTCTCTTATAATAAAATAAATACCAAATACACTAATTAATCATTACACCGATAAAATTATTCAAGTATTTAATACTTTTTTACACCTTCTAATCTGAAAGAGTCTAAATGTTTCTTACTTATATAACGTAAAGTATTAATATACATTAATAAAAACCTTTAAAAAATATTCTTGTACTAAAAATAAGTGTTTCGTCGTTATTACTTTATACTAATGTCATTTATTAGGTGTTTGCTATATCGGCACCTCACTTCCAATTATTATATATATATATATCTTCATATTAGTAGTTATAGTAGTCCACTCAAACCACCGGTTGCTTATATCCACCTATAAATAACTCTTGTGGAATCCGCACACCAGTACTTATTGCACCGGAGCCACGAAATATTATAGTTTCTCAGAGTCTGCAACAAGTTCCGCACACCAGGTCTTCACAATCGTGATTTTTCACCAGGTCATCTCCCAATCGGTTTTGCTACTACACTTATATATGCTTCCATACTTAAGGTCCGGATATTACCAATCTATAGTAGTTGGATGTCGGTATATGGTTCTTCTATAATGGTATAGTGCAAGAGGACATTTTTCATCAGATGTGTATTATATTGTTACATTATTCTCTGACGAAATTCAAAAGCTGCAAAATTTTCTATTAAAGTCTTATTATAACACATAATAAATTTTTATTTATTTTACCTAAACAAATAATCATATTCTGGTGAACCTATCTTTTAAAATAGTATTGAGCACCCAAAACAGATCTATTTCTCAATTATTAAATGGTAAATACACTGATTCATCTCACCTGTACAGAAACTGATCAGATGTTTCCCGCTGCATTTCAAAAGCATTAGATATAACTGTTGCAGCAGATGTTGCACTATCATAATATATTTATAAATTTAGTCTGATATAAGAATGAGAAGATCTGTGTGGTCAATGCATTTTATCTTAGTAATAACTTATCAACTAATATTTAAATCTTTCAAAACTATCCAATGATTTTTCTTCTTTCATTTCAACATCTTCATCCTCTACTTTTTCTTCCTGAGGATCTTTCTCATCTTCATCCATTTTAACCTCCTCCTCTTTGTCTTCTGACACAGCTAGGTTTTTATCCTTTGTTGTACTTTATAATAAAAGACCTTTAAGAAACCTTATGACTTTGTGTACGGAGCCGGGTAACTTTGGTGGGTGTCAGTAAGTCCTGGGATATCTGTGCACCATAATGTTGTATAGCGGGTGAGTGGCTATATTGTCGCCCCTCCAATTCTTCTTTAAGTTGGTGGTGATATTGTCCAACTACGCACCTTGAATGTTCGCACCAAGAATTATTGACTTTTCTGATTCCGCACTACCGAGACTTGGGGACATTTTTGTTTTCTGTAGCCATAAGTGATTCTGAAGCAGCTGTTGATGTATTTTGCGTGTCGGCAAGAGTTTCCTAACAATATTGGAGGTTTTCTGTGTTTATGCAGTACTGTTCCTCGCACCAGTGGTCTTGCCAAATCGTGAGTTTTGGCTTTGGTTGACTGTTATCTTCGACGTTTCATGGTCCAATCGGTTTGCAACCTAACTTGTCTGGTGGCTTGCCCTGTTACGTGGTATTGGGTCGTTCCAACAGGATCCATATTGGGAGATCGGCTTAAATGGGGTCTGCCAAACCAGGAAACTCCATACTAGATTTCGATAGTAGTTCCTCGGAACAGAGCTCGACATGACTGGACACTTCCGCCATATTGGACTTCCATACTGGACCCCGATTCGGCGTGGCTTCTTGTTGACACGAATGTAACTTCGACTATTTAGTCATATGATTTTTCTCGGATTTGTATTGATATATGTTTATGTACTCCTTTGTTTCTTGGTCTGTGCTCAAACTTCCTGATAGAAAGCTTGGAAACCACATTTCTCTGCTAGTCCAACCGGCTCACACTCACAGTATGGGAAGCGAATGTAGATTTTGGCTAATTGTGGTGATTTGTGGACAAATTGTGTTTGGGCAACATTCGCCAATAGGACGTAGTATTGAAATTGCCTGATTTTTACATGTCGACTTTATAGAGGCGTCAACTGTATTCACTGATTTATTGAACTGGCTTTTGAGTAAGCGTCACAATGGCAGCGATTTTAAGCTGCCAAATATCGGTATCTGATTTTGCTGTGTCGTCCGAAATTTTTGCACGTTCTTGTATCACATTTTTCGCGGTTATCTGTGAGAGTTTTACTTGTTAGAGAGGTTTTTTTGATCTGAAACCATACTTATTGATATAAATATACCGCTTTATTCCTGGCTGATTATTATGTTTTTGGCTTGTCAATGATGTATAGTGATAGTGCTTTTATTTTTGGTTTTGTGTAGGTGAGTACAACTTACCAGAATTCACATTGCAAGATCCTCCTTCGTCAGACAGAGGTTGGGATCTTCAGTACTCTCTCACCCCCCACCCACAAGAAAATGTGGAGCTAACGCGACACTGTATTAAATGTTCAATATTTTGTTTAATTAGATGCTATACAATAATTTTGATATAATAGTGTGATGAGCTAGAAGATTCAAAATAATTTTTTCATTCTTTTACATATTTTTAAAGATTTATTTAGATAAAATATCATGTTATTTTTTTTTCTTTAGTATTTTTGGGAATTTTGCGTTGTAGTTAACTACCACCCGAGCTACAAAGCGATATATATATATATATATATATATATACTATATAGTATTTAATGTTATAATATCTTTTGTTAATTGTACTAGAAATTCTCCCTTTAAAATAATATAGATAATAATAGTTTATTAAGGCAAATGTGATATATATAGTATTCAAATTGTATAGTATATAGTATTGAAAAATTTCAAACAACAGCTATTACAGCTGTATATATTCTCAGGAAGATTTATAAATGATTGTGTGTTGTATATTTTAATTTTCTGAAAAAAATTTTCTAAGTATCAGAAAAGTTAAGTTAAGTAGCGTTAGAGTTTGCTTAAGTTTGCAAATCTTTAGTGGCAATGCTCTCTCTGCCCCATTAATAAAGTTCTATCGCGAGTCAATTGATAAAGTGCTTGTTGCACTATTTAGAGAGTTTTATTTTACCATCTAAAAAAATACACATTTAAATATGAGTAACTATTATACTACATAAGCAAAATACTACAAAAGTATATTAATTCTCTTAAAACAATTATTTTATGATACCTGAAATTTGGCTTTCAGAAAAAGATGAAATGATTCAAATATAGAACTCTCCCATATATATTAATTCTTGCCTTATATATAAGTATTATAGCATAAAATAAGCTCATAGTTTTTTCTCATGCTAATATCAACCGTTATGGTATACTTATTTTTATAAATCTAATTTTTTATAAATAGTTATTCATTAATTTATACCACAATGTAAGTTCATATATTTAATTAATAAGTTATTCATATCATAAATACTAAATGTGAAAAAGTTATTGAAATAGAAAAACAATTTACGACTACCTGCACCATTTATCTATCCTTTTGAACTAATAGTTAGATAAATCTTGTGTTTAATCAGAATTTCGTTATATTATATTCTATGTCAAGAACTCTAGATAATGTACTTTAATATATTTCATCCCGGAATGATACTATATTATAATTAATTTGGCAAAAAAATATTTTAATGATAGCAACTCTGATATAAATAATAATTTATAAACATCTAGTTTGAATAAATATATGCTATAATTTATAGCTCACCTTTAATCTTTCGGTCTGTGGTGAATAAATCTCTTTTATCGCTTAAGAGCAATTCAATTCTTAGAGTTTGACAAATCTCTCCAATCATTCCGCTCTACGCTCTTCACCTCATTAGAAATTTAGGCTTTGTCAATTTTGATCGCTATGAACAAAGGAGTTAAAGAGATTACTCAAACTTCAACCCTGTGTACCAGAATTAGCTTTCTCATCCTAAGTCCGATCCAGAAGTTATCAAGAGATTCAAGAGGCTTGATTGGTATGTTTAAAAAGTAAAGACCCTTATGTATTAATTCAAAATTTCTCAAACCTTATGTGCCTTGACCATAAAATATAGTATTTATTTTTCTATCTCTAAGATTAGATTATATCATTTTGGGTATTTTATTTGTTTTTGTTTTATAAAATTTATTTATTTTGTTTAAATAATGAAAATTAAATTTATTTCTGTTCTAGTAATTTTATCAGTAGCTTTTTGTAATGGCTTTTTTTTTTTTTTATAAAATAATTTAGTATGTAATGCGTGACTATTGGAAGTTTTGATGCTGTATCACGAGTTAACTAACCCTTGTTTATATTGATTTTTAGGTCAGTCGCAGCTTCACTAATTATAAATTATTTAATTTATTTATGCTCTCTATTTATTTATATTTTATAATTAATGCTTATTCGTAATAGGATAATCTGGAACATATAATTTGTGCTATATTCTGGTATTATTATTATTATTATTATTATATATATATTATTATGTATCTTATTTATTGATTATTTATTATGAATTATTTATATGTATCTGTATTTTTCTATTTAATATATGTCAGGGGAATTTTGGATAAACCTCGTCCAAAATCTGGTGTACAAAACAGCTTGTGGAAGAAAAAAGCAAAAAGAATCAACAGGTTAAAGCAGAATGTCTTTTGCAATGCGACTCAGTCTCGCAGACTTGATAAAATGGTATAATCTCTTCATTGTTCTTATATTCACGCTGCTAAATAAGTTTTCCATAAGGAAGGGTTTTAAGGGTTAGGATTTAGTATACTAGTCGCTTGGTAAACATTTTTTTTACTGGTTTACCAATATATGATGCATTTAATAAGTTTATATCAATTTTGAAATATCTAAAGAAATGGAACTGAATAGGTCTTAATTGTGTTGAATAAGTTACTATTAACTTCGTGTTTGGAAGAAAAAAATTAGCTAAAAGGTAATTTTAATTTTCTTGATAATTGATTTAAATCCTTCAGTATTACATATTTAAAACAGGCTATTTACCTCGTTAAAAATTTTAGTTTTTGTACTGTTGTGTCCGAAGTATTTTAGCAAATTTCCCATTTAGTTTATTTGTTGCATTCATAACCCTAATCTTTAATACCGCGAAACCAGTTGACTTTTTATTAATATTTTTAATTACTAATTTATATTGGCTATTGCTTCACCATCTTTATAAATGAGGTCTTTTTATTCTCTTTAGGTTTGTATTTTGTATGGGTTAAGTTGGGGAGATATAATAACTTTTAAGAAATAGTTGTGGATTTAATGAAATAGTGACAGACGATTGAAAGTAATAAAAAACATGCAGAGTTTACGGTAAAACTTAAAAACATAAAGTATATGGAAAATCTGAATATATTTTTCATAAATTTTCCATTCTTTCAATCCACCCTCTTTATCACAGACATCCTTACTACTCATATCCCGTGTGTGGGGGAGAAAGAATTTGCCCAATCGTATGTCCATTCGATGTCGTAGGGAGCCGGACTAAGGGACAGGTGAAGTTGGGTGGCTGCCTATACCATCTATTTCTTGCCAGGAATGCTAATGCAGGCCTAGGAGAAGGTCGACAGAACGTGATCGCGTAAACGGCCTTCTATCTTTCGGCGAAACTGGGCATGAATCGATGGGTACAATGGAATGTCAGAGGGAATAAATGTGAGGAAAGAGGAGAGAGGTGTGGATGTATTTAAAGGGCAAATTTGAATTGCTCGATGTGACTGCAAACAAGCATGAAAGGAAAAGTGTGTAATTGAGTGTGTGATGTGGGAAATGTGTGCGTGCCGAGGGTGTTGGAAGAGAATGAGAGAGGAAGAGAAGGAGTTGCAATTTTGATGAGTGACCTGTGGTACAAAGCTATGGTAGACTTTGATTGTGTGAGTCCTTGAATTCTAATGGTTAAATTTAAGTTTGAAAAGGTCAAGGTATGTTTGGTTGTGACGTATGGTCCATCTGAGGGAAACGTTGAAGAGAGTACGATTTTTTGGGATAATCTGAATTATGATGTTCTGGATGGGGTAGTAGGAGCTTCAGATTGTAGTTTTGGGGACCTGAATGGTTGGATAGTTGATCAAAAAAGGGATGGGATAACAGGTGGTTTTGGGGTGGCGGTAGGGAAGAAATGAGAATGGTAGGAAGGTGATTGATTTCTGTGAGAGAGAGGTATGTGTGTAAGTAATACTTTCTTTAAACACAAGAGTATCCATAAGTATACTAGAGTTGGTGTAGGTAGAGATGGTATCGAAGTGAAAAGTATGATTGATTTTGTGTTGGTGAAGAAGGAGATGTTGAAGTATGTGTTGGATGTTAAATCAGTTAGGGGTTTAGGAATGGGATTATCGGATCATTTTTGTTGTTCTATGTAAAATTAAGTTAGTGGGGGCTTGGATGGAGAGGAAGGTGATACGAAAGGAAGTAGAGGTTAAAATTAAGAGTGAGAAGTTAAAGTGAACAAGGTGTAATAACGATAAGTATGTAAGAGCGCTCGCATGTAAATCAGTAATGTGAACAAGTTGATACTGAACAAATCTTGGGGGCAAATGAAGAAGCAATTGTTAGTAGTGCAAGAGAAGAATGTGGATGTGCCAAAGTAGGAAGTAAGAATGTTAACAGTGAATGGTGGAATTAAGAGGTGATGAAAGCGGTTAAAGGTAAAAAAGAAGCGTGGTTGAATGTACTAAAAGCAAATGATGAAGACTCAAAAGAAGATGCTTGGAATTATATAAGGAGGAAAAAAGAAAACCTAAAAGGTGTATACGTAGGAGGAAACAAGAGGTAAATGAACAGTTTGAAAGGAGGATGAATGGCGGACTTACAAGGGAATAGGAAGCTCTCCTGGAAGGAAGTGCCGAAAGGAAAGTTAAGAATGAGAATAAGGAAATCTGCTTAGAATAAGGGATGGTGCTTTTGTAAACTGATGAAGTAGTGTTGTTGGAGAGGAGTGTGAAAAGAAACACTTCAGAAATCTGCACAATATTAACAGTAATGAAGAGGTGATAGTGAATGTGTGTGGTTTGATGGTGCAAGAAGGAATAGGTATTTAGGGGATGAGGTTATTAGTAGGAGGAGGTAATGGGTAGAGAGAAAGTGTAAGAATGGTAAATCTGCAGGTATAGATGAAATTACGGGTGAAAATGATCAAGGTCAGTGGTCAACGTCGGTGCATTGATTGGAGTTGCAAGTTGTGTTAATAAAGCGATTATATAGGAGGGCTATAGTTCAAGGATTGGCAGGAGAGCGGTAATAGATACCCTTATATAAGGGTAAGGAGAAAGGGGAACTGTAGAAATTATGGGGGAATAAGTTTACTGAGTGTTGTATGGAAGGTATATTGCTGTATTTTCGTCGATCGAAAGAGTGCGTCCAGAGGAACTGAAGACTGATTGGTGAAGAACAAGGTGCTGTTTAGATGAGTGTAGAGGGATGTGTGGATTCAAACTTTACCATAAACAAATGATGAGAAAATGAGGGAGAAGAAGATTAAATTGTATTTAGGTTTTATTGGATTTGCAACAGAGCGTATGATAGAGTTTAATAGGGGAAGCGTCTAATGGCAGTGTTATAGTGATATATTTGGTGTTAGGATGGTAGGCTTCATGAATGGAATCAAAAGTATGTATGACGATAGTGAAGCGTGTGTAAGAATAAATGGTGTCAATTGGTGATTGGTTTAGGATTAATAGCGGGAAGTAAGACAGGGTTGTGTTATGTCTCCTTGGAGTTATTCAATTGTATATGGATGGGGTTTATGAAAGAATTCGAGGTGGGATGCAGGAAATGGTGTTAGAATGGTGGAGAATGGAGATGGGGAGGGTGCCCTACCTATATATGCGGATTGATTTGGTTCTGTGTGGCGAATCTGAAGAGAGTTTGAGAGGATTGGTAGAGAGATTTGGCAGGGTGTGTAAAAGAAGGGGCTTGAAAGTAAACGTGGATAAGAGTAAGGTATGGTTGTGAGTGAGACACTCCTCAGTGTGAAGTTATGTTAGATGGTGAGCAGCTAGAACAAGTGTCTGAGTTTAAATATTAGGGTTATAAGTTGGATGAGAAGGGAACGGACGATGCCGAAGAGTGTAGTAGGAAAAGTTGTGAATGGCAGGAAAGGTGGGCTCTTGCCCAAATTTAAAAATCGTATCGTGAATGCAAAGGGAACTAAGTCTTGAGTGGGCTAGGGTCTTACATTGAGGGTATCTTGTTACCTGTGTTATTGTATAGTAGTGAGACTATGGTCTGAATAAGAAGTATAGATCTAAGTTCAATGTGTTCAGATGGACCAATCTTAGGGGGTGCTAGGTGGAGAAGAATTGATAAAAGAGAGGAATGAACGTATTAGATTGTAGTGTGTGCGTGGAAGAAGGGGTAAATGAACGAGATAATGAAAGTAATGTTGAGATTGGTTTGGTTCATGTGGAAATTAATGAATGATAGTCGGTTGGTTAAGCGGATGATATAGTGGTGAGTGTGTTGCGGTTACCACCGGCTCGGGGACCGAAAGAGAAAGTGGATACGAGTCGTTGGTGAAACGAATGTCTGAAGGAGAGAAATGTGAGTTTTGGCAGAGGCGAGAATAAAGGTGCATGGATAGCGGAGGAGAATGGCGGGTTTGTATGGGGGCATTGGTTGTGGCCCAAACTGGGCCAGGGGTGAACCCTTACATTGACGATTACCATAGTGAGGGCCCGTCGCTTCCATGAGCTCATGTGGATTTTCTGTCTGCTTGACGAGCTCTCACTAATGTAATGGTTTACGAGGGAGCGGTAAGGCTGGCTTTCTTTTCGACTGGTTTGTCATGTTCTCCTACTTCTTTTCTTTTCCGATGCTTGTACAGCACACCTTACCCCCAATCTTGGGCAAAGAGGAAGGAAGAAAGAAAGAAAGAATATATATAATATATAATATATAATATATATATATATATATATATATATATATATATATATATATATATAATATATATATATATATATATATATATTATATATATATATATATATATATATATATATATATATTATATATATATGTATCATCATCATCATCATCATCATCTCCCTCCTATCCCCAGATTGGGGGTGAGATGTGTGGCATACACAGGAACAGAAAGTAGAAGAAGAATATGACGCAAGTCGAAAAGAAAGCCCAGCCTTACCGTCCCATTTATACCCTTAAGTGAGAACTCGTCGCACTCAGAAAAATCCACCCTAAGGTTTCGCGGGACTGCGACGGACCCCCCACTATGGTATCTTGTCAATGCATGGGTCATCCCCTGGGCCTACAACCATACCCCTCACAAAACCCCGCCCTTCACTCCTATTATGCACCTTTCTTCTCGCCTCTGCCAAACTCACATTCCTTTACTGACTCAATCCACTTTTTCTTCAGAGTCCCAGCCGGTCGATTCCCAGCACACACACCACTATACATCTGCTTAATCAACCGACTATCATCCATCTTTTCCATATGACCAAACCATCTCAATGTACTCTCGTTTATTTTCTCATTTACTCCTTTCTTCACACCACACAAATCTCTAATGCTTTCATTTCTCATCTTATCAATTATTCTCACACCTAACACGCCCCTATGATTGTCCATCTGAGCACATTTTACCTTAGATCTATACCTCTTATTCTAGACCATAGTTTCACTACTATACATTAGCAAAGGTAACAACATACCCTTTTGCAAAACCCTACCTCACTCAAGACTTTGTCCATTACCTCAACCTTACTAATTACCTCATCCCTAAAATACCTATTTCTTCTCGCGCCGTCAAGTTCACACACATTCACTATAACCTTTTCGTTACTGCCAATGTTATGCAGATTTTCGGTGTTCCCTTCACAGTCTCCTCACATCCATTTCATCAGTTACGAAAGCACCATCCCTATTCATTATTCTATGGGTACTCCCCTTACTCTCATTTTTAACCTTACGCTTTTCCTTCCAGAAAAGCTTCCTATTTCCTTGTAAGTCTCCATTCAAACTGTTCATTTACCTCATTTTTCTCTTTACGTATACAACTTTTAGACTTCCTTTTTTTCTCCTTGTATAATTCCAAGCACCTTTCTCTTTATCATTGGCCTTTAGCACATACAGCCATGCCTATTTTTTACTTTTAACCGCTTGAATCACCTCTTCATTCCACCACTTACTGTTGACATTCATACTTCCTACTTTAGCACAACCACATACTTCTCTTGCACTACTCACAAAGTCTTCCTTCATTTGCTTCCAGATTTTTTCACTCAACTAGTTCACATTCAGCTGATTTATTTGAAAGCGCTCTTACATACCTTTCCTTATTACCTTGTTCAGTTAACTTCTCACTTTTAATTCTTCCCACTTCCTTCCTTTTTTTTTTTCCTCTCCATCCAAGACCCCAATAGCTTAATCTTACATAAAACAACAATGATCCGATAATCCCATCCCTAACCCTCTCACTGATTTAACATCCATCACATACTTCAACATCATCTTCACCAAAACAAAATCAATCATACCTTTCATTTCGATACCATCTCTACCTACACCACCTCTAATATACTTATATGAATATTCGTGTTTGAAGAAACTATTACTTATGCACATACCTCACCTCACAGAAATCAATCACCTTCCTACCATTCTCATTTTCTCCCGTCACCTGTTATACCATCCCTTTTTCGATCACATTATCATTATTATTATTATTATTATTATTATTATTATTATTATTATTATTATTATTATTATTATTATTATTATATTATTATATTATTATTATTATTATTTGTGTGGCGAATCTGAAGAGAGTTTAAGAGGATTGGTAGAGGGATTTGGCAGTGTGTGTAAGAGGAGGGGTTTGAAAGTAAATGTAGATAAGGTTATGGTTGTGAGTGAAGACGGCCCTCGGTGTGAAATTGTTGGATGGTGAGCAACTGGAACAAGTGTCTGAGTTTGAATATTTAGGATATATGTTGGATGAAAAGGGAACGGATGATGCAGAGTGTAGTAGGAAAGTTTTGAATGGTAGGAAGGTGGCTGGTGCAATTAAATCCTTGGTGGATGTTAAGGGACGAGGTCTTGAGTGCGCTAGGGTCTTACATGAGGGGATGTTGTTACCTGTGTTAATGTATAGCAGTGAAACTATGGTCTGGAATAAGAGGTATAGATCTAAAGTACAATGTCTTCAGATGGACAATCTCAGGGGAGTGTTAGGTGTGAGAAGAATTGATAAAATGAGAAATGAATGCATTTCGGAGTTGTGTGTTGTGAGGAAAGGAATAAATGAGAGAATAAATGAAAGTACATTGAGATGGTTTGGTCATGTGGAAAGGATGGATGATAGTCGGTTGGTTGTTGGTTAAGCGGATATATATATATATAGTGGTGACAGGTGAGTGTGCTGGGGGTATACCAGTTGGGAGACCGAAAAAAAAGTGGATGGATTCAGTAAAGGAATGCCTGAAGGAGAGGAATGTGAGTTTTTCAGAGGCGAGAAGAAAGGTGTATAATAGGAGTGAATGGCGAGTTTTTGTTATGGGGGTATGGTAGTGGTCCACCTGGGCCGAGGGAAGTACCCTACATTGACGTACCTTACCCCCAGTCTTGGGAAAGAAGGTGTGTGATGATTATTATTATTATTAATATTATTATTATTATTATTATTATTATTATTATTATTATTATTATTATTATTATTATTATTATTATTATTATTATTATTATTATTATTATTATTATTATTATTATTGTTATTTATTCAGGTTACTCCCTTCTGGCGTAAGCCTCGTGTATATCCAGACGATCCCTACGAGCCATATCTGAAAAGGGAAGACTATTGGCAGACAAGAGAATCGGCCGAGGAATATCCACGACGGAAGTAGAGAATTCTCATAGTGAAATATTTTTATTGTAATTATATTTTTGTTTAAATTTAAGTATTGGTGTATAAATTTTCTTAATTTTTTCCAAAGTTTTATATTATCCCATTTTGAATTTTGTTTTAATTAATTTTTTTTCTGATATTCCTATATTTTTTCAATTTCGACATTGGTTTATCTTCACAAAGGGCAAACATTATTATTGTATCTTTTTAAAATTACTTTCCAGTTAAAATTTGGTACAGACCTCCGAAGGAGGGGTAAGGCCTTAGCACTTCGGGCTGAGGCCTTAGTTGCCCGCTTACACCCCCCCCCTTAAGGTGGTGACCCCCAAATGGGTCTTCACAACCCCTTCGTGGCTTTGACCACCCAAATGGGATTTCTCGTAGAGAAAAGATAGAATTCCTTTAGGAGCTTTATTAAATAATGAACTCATGAAATTTAATTTTAGTATCCTTAGTAGGATGAGTGAAGGAGAAGACCTTAGAGTAACACAGTTAGGTTAATCCTGGTATTGTTAGGTAGGATAGTTAGGGTGTACAAGACATCTTCTAAGGGAATGACCAGAGTTATGTGCTAAGTTGGTATGAGTAAGGTAACTTGTTTAAGTTAAATTTGTTATTTAACATAAATGAAAAAAGTATATGTGAAAAATAGGTTAAGGTGTGATAAAGGTAGGCCCAGGAACACGACACCAGTGGAAGACCAATTTATACGTCTGCGTGCATTACGAGAGCGCCATGCAACGACACGACATCTGCAGATACAGCTGGTGGAGGTACATGGCACCAAGGGGAGTGACAATACAATGCGTCGACGCCTTGCGGAACATAATTACCGGCCCCGGAGGCCTGCCATAGGTACACGGCACATCGAAGGGCGCAACTGGCATTTACCCGAGAACACATCCATTGGACGGTCGGCGATTGGACAAAGGTCCTCTTTATGGACGAGTCGAGAGTGTCTCTGTACGCCTCAGACAGGCGTGCTAGAGTTTACCGATGGATAGGTTCGCCCAATGCAATGTGCTGCAGGTGCCGCCGTTTGGAGGTGGGTCGGTTATGGTCTGGGGAGGCATCTCTTTATCGGGTCCTACCGAGTTGCACATCTTCGATGGAGGCACTTACAGCCGTAAGGTATATTACAAACATCCGCATGCCATATGCCCCCTACATCGGTGATTCTTTCATCCTAATGCATGTCATGCAAGACCACACAAGGCCCAATGTGTGAACGACTACCTTAGGACGGTTCAAATTACGGCTTTGGAGTGACCAGTTTATTGTCCGGATCTCAACCCAATCGAACATTTGTGGGATGTCCTGAAACGTCGGATCCGACAGCTGCAACCCCCTCCACGGACCCTCCCGGACCTGCGACAGGTACTGCACGACGGATGAGATCAAATCACTGTCCAAGACATTTGCCCACTCATTGAGAGCATACCAGGACGGTGGCAAGCAGTCATCTGTGCCAGAGGGCGGTCATACACGGTATTGAGACAGACCCAACACCCCCCCCCCCCCACGGCCGTCGCCGTACGTACCAACATTGTGAGTTTGCAGCGCCGAACCTCCGAACCCTACTGCAAGACCCTTTGGCTGCCCACCTTGGCCTCACACTTATCAACCTACGACTCTGTGGGAGAATCACCATGTTATTGTCAATTGTCCAATTTTAAAGTGTCTGTCGCGTTCTTTCAACACTTATCTACCCTTCTTTCGCCACGTACGCTTGTGGTGCGTTAATTTTGACGAGTAGTATATATATATATTTATATATATATATATATATATATATATATATATATATATATATATATAAATATATATATATATATATATATATATATATATATATCTATATATATATCTATATATATATTATTATATAATATATATATATATATTATATATATATATATATATATTATCATCATCATCATTTACCTCCTTTCCCCAAGACAGGGGGTAAGGTGAGTGACATGCACCGAAAACAGAAAAGTAGTAGAAGAATATGACAAGTCGAAAAGAAAGCCCAGCCTTACCGCTCCCTTTATACCTATTAGTGAGAACTCGTCGCAGTCAGAAAATCCACCCTAGAGCTTCACGGGACTGCGACGGACCCTCACTATGGCATCTCGTCAGTGTGGGGTTCATCCCTTGGCCCAGGTGGGCCACAATCATACCCCCTCACAAAACCCCACCATTCACTAATATTAGGCACCTTTCTTGTTGCCTCTGCCAAATTCACATTTCTCTCCAGGCATTCCTTTACTGACTCAATCCACTTTTTCTTCGGTCTCCCAGTCCGTCGAATCCCAAAACACTCGCCACTATACATCCGATTAACCAACCAACTATCTTGCATCCTTTCCACATGACCAAACCATCTCAACGTACTTTCATTTATTCTCTCATTTATCCCTTTCTTCACACCACACAACTC
>JABUQX010004614.1:52500-72119 GCA_015478945.1 Trachelipus rathkii
ATGCTATTTAAAGGCATTCTAGAAATGGTTCACCGTCGGAGATGCCATTCTTGGGGGGTTTCAGCTAGCTTAAGGAATTCCTTATTAGAGCCTGCTATAAATATCGAAACTAGATTTATTATCGAATCTAAAAGTTTCCTTAATTCTTCACCCAAAAAGTAAGAAGTATCCGCCAAGTATCTGCTATATTAACCAATACCGATACCAAAAAATGGCCGATACCGATACTATCGGTACATCCCCTATTATATATATTATATATATATAATAATATATATATATATATAATATATATATATATATATATATAAATATATATATGTATATATATATTATAGATTTTTAGATATATATATATATATATATATATATATATATATTATTTATTTATTATAAAAGTTCACACCTCACGGGCATAGCCCTATTCAAGGAGGGGAACTTCTCTAGGTAATTTCTACCTAGGATCCGAACTAGGATTCGAACCCGCGACCTTGCCATGCGACTCCGCCGCTCTACCGTTTGAGACACAGGTAAAATATATTATATATATATATATAATATATATTAATACTTATATATATATATTTCTATATATATATAAGATATATATTATATATATATATATATATATATATATATTATATATAAATATATATATATATTATATATATTTATATATATATATATATATATGTATATATATATATATATTATATTCAGTGCGACTCCAGTAACTTTTTACTTCTCGGTGCTGTCTATCTTCCTCACATCTCTCTCTCTCTCTATATATATATATATATATATATATATATATATATATATAATATATATATAGTATATATATAATATACTTATATTATATATATATAATATATAAAAATATATATATATATATATATATATATATATATATATATATATATATATATATATATATATATATATATATATATATATATATATATATATATATATATATATATATATATAATATATAAATATATATATATATATATATATATTATATATATATATATATTATATATATATATATATATATATATATTATATATATATATATATATATATATATATATATATATATATATATATATATATATTATATATATAATATATTAAATACTTGAGATATTCCTGCTAAAAACGTTTTTTTATGTAAAACGTTTTCTAAGTTGATTCATGGTTAACGATAATATTATACAAACTATTTTATAATAATTATAATAACTATAATTATAATTATAAGTCATTATTATTAAAGTATTTTAGTATTTTTTTCTTATTTTAGTTTGTTTTATTAAATATTCTTTGTTGTAAAATTATTATTTATCAATGTATTAGTTATTTAAAACATAATTGTAAAGCATAGTATTATAAAAAAATTTTGTTACTTGTAAAATTCAGACACGTCGATTCCGCCATCCGATTTGGACATTGAGTGCTTCCATTTTTAATGGTAAAAGCTTATTTAATAGGGGTTTATTCTTATATTTTTCGTTTTAATTTTGCATAATCTTTTATATTTATTATGTAATAATTTCAAAAAAATGAGAAAATTTTATCGTAACATTATGAATTTGCAAAAATAGATAGTTTTTATAATGTTAACTCGTGCTGAGCACGAGTAGCACGAGTGCAGCAGTCGCCTCTGATATATATATATATATATATATATATATATATATATATATATATATATATATATATATATATATTATATATATTATATATATATATATATAATATATATATATATATATATATATATATTATATATATATATATATATATATATATATATATACCTAAAGATATAAGGAAAGAAAATAATACTTCCCATCATCCTCCAATGAAGACTGTCTTTATGCCTTGACACACTGCATGTGTTTGATATTTTAATAAAAAAGAATAATAATTTAGTAAAAGCAAAATATTTAATGATTTTATGTAATGTTCATACAAAGAACATATTTTAACGTTGAATTTATACAAAATATGTTCAAATATGACTTTAATCAGTTGATCAATAGATCACAGATGACAGGGAAGGGGTGGGGTGGGTGATTGATTAGCGTTTGATCTATTGATTAATTGATATTTTTAATAAAAACAAAATATTCGCTCTGGATTATTAAGCGCATGGTTGCCAACTCAGTACCACATCCACACAAACTCCAGCACCGGTACCGGCTCATTTCTTTGGCACATGAGTCTTCTCAGTCTCCTATTCCTCCTAAATCTTCTTCATTTTATGCATTTCTTTTTTCATCGGGGCCCATCCAGGGGGCTCTCAGGCTTCCTTGAGGGTTCTGAAACCCTCAAAATTGGATTCTATGGGTTCGTAAACATATAATAGCATACCTCACTTGGACAATCATTTAGTGGTAGTCAGATTTCGGCTCCATTTACGGATCAGTGCTCCGCATCATGTGCCTTATCAGTCTCCGACTTCTGTTGTTTCTTTCTTCATCCATCTTCCTATGTTCTGCATTCCTTCCGTTTGACTTTTCTCTTCCTTTTTCTTCTGACTCCGACTCTGGCTCATGGCTCCTCGTCGTGAGTCAATTCTGGTTCCGTTTCCTTCCTCGAATCTGATTCCTTAGCCAAATCCTGTCGGCTGCTTATTTTCATCCTAGGTACTGCCATAACCATAGCCAAGTTTAGTAGCTCAGCACCCACCTGCGGGGGTTGTATCGGCGTGAAACCTCGGCTCTGCCGAGGTGTCACCACCAGCAATAAGGATACCAAGTTTGAAGGGAATACGATAATTATATCTCACTACATTGAGGAGAATAAAAACTCGAACCCTAACCCTGTGACTCAATACCATATATATATATATATATATATATATATATATATATATATATATATATATATATATATATATATATATATATATATATATATATATATATATCTTTCTTCATAACTGCTGCTGTAACCAATAACAGCAATGGCCGTATAGTAACCAGCAATAGCAATAATATCATAACTATAACAATAACAATATATATATATATATACAACCAATAACTGTATATATATAGCAACCTTAGCAATAATATATATATATATATATATATATAATAATAACATAATAATATAATAATATAACAATAAATAATAATATATAACATATATATGCTTAAATAACTGCTAACAACTCCAATAATATATATATATACTTTATATGCTATAATAATATATATATATATATATATATATATTGTCATCAGGGTTGGGGTACTAAGTTTGAGGAGGGGGTTACTGATCTCGTTGCTAGGGACCGTCCAGTTTCACTGAAATGGGTCCGAGAAAATAGCTTATGCCTATATATATATAGCAGCAATATGCTATATATAATAAGCATATTCAACACTTATATGTATAATATATATAACCAACCTTAACCTTAATATTAACCTTAGCAACCTTAACATATATAACATATGTATATATATATATAATAACATAACTTTAGCCAACTGCTGCTATATATATATTTGTAACCTTAGTAACCAGCAGCATAGCCAACAACATCTGTATAACTTATGTATATGTATATATGTATATGTTATCTGTAACAATATATATATATCTGCTCAGCCTTGCCTTATATATAATATGTATGTAATATATAATAACTTTTCTAAATCAATAATAATGTAATATGTATATAACCTTAATAATATATATATAATACTCAATATATATATGTATATATGTAATAATAATAATAATAACTGTACAACTAGCTAACATGCTAATAATAATGTAATAATAACCTTCTTAATATGTAGTAATATAATATGTATATAAACATATATATATATAATAATATGTATATATATATATATATAATAATATAATAATAATAATATATATAATAATAATAATATATATATCAATAATAATATAATAATATAATATATGTTTATATAGCTATATAATAATAATAATAATAATAATAATATGTATAATAATAATGTTTATGCTATATTATATATATATATAATAATAATATATGTATAATAACCTTAACAATATTGTATGTGGCATAATAATATGTATGGCAATATGCGCCCAATATAATAACCAACAATAGTAATGCTATATAACATATGTAGCAAAATTGGCAAAAGCTATGTATGTAATATATAGCAACCAACAATAACTAACCAGCAATAATATGTATATGTAGCAATAACCAACAATAATAACAACAACAGCAAATAAATAACCTTAATAATATAATAATGTAACAACAACAGCATGTAATATAACAACCAGCAATAACCAGCAATATGTAATAATATATAATATGTTCGCTAACAACAACCAATAATAATAATAGCAACCAATAACGCCAGCACTCTTTCAGCTGCCAGCAACCAGCTTGTATATGCACCATAGCTCCAGCAACCAACATAATAGCAACAATAATAATAACAATAGTGCTGCTATTAACTCATATATATATATGAACAGAGCGATAACTATATGAAATCTTTGTGGGCGGTATTAAATGCTGACGTAACCTTTTCTTATGTGGAGGGGGATTTTGGGAAACTGTCAACAATTATTCCAATAGATGCTAACGCTCTGTATATATTATTACACTAAGATATAACCATAGATTAGTTCTTTTTTTTTTGCTTTGATATAAGCTGCGTTTCCAGAAGCCCGACTGCAGCCCGGGCGGGCACACAGGCGCACGCACGTTTCCCGAGCCGTCTGCAGCTTCTACGTCGACGTAAACGTCACGAAGTCAGGCGCCCGTGGTTAAATCCTCGATTTCGGGAATTAATAAACGGGCGGGCTGATGGAAGAATACTTTGTTAACAAACAAATCTTTTTACAAAACATGTGTCGGAAATGGCTTGACAAAATTTTTAAATATTTTAATCAACTTTTATATTAAGGATACTAATATATCGTATCATTTCATAAAATATATACATATAAGTATAAGAGTATTGTTTACAATTGCCAGCTGATCCGACGGGCGCGCTCGGCCGTTTCCAGGTACTCAAATTTCCTGTTCTCTGATTGGTTAATGTAATTTTTTTTCAATTCGAAGCGTTTCCGAGTCGATTTTGCACACAGGCTGCACTCGGCTTCTTGACGCAGCTTCATAATAGCTGTTTCCAGAAGCCAGTGCAGCTCCATGTGCAAAAATCGACAGTACTCGAAATGCGCATTAACCAATCAGCTGGCGGTACAAGCGGCCGGTAGCTTTGGTAAGCAGCCTGCGCTACCCTTATATCTATTATAAGTGACCCTATTGCAAAGTTAACACCGCTATTCAAAGGGCCTGGCAGGCTCCACCCATGTTTTGTAGGCTTTGTCTGAGAGAGCTAAGTATTCTTCAGCCTCCCGGGCGTATTCCCTCAGGGCCGCTATGGCTATTGCACCCGGCTGCCCGACGACCCCGCTGTTTATAAGTGCGAGTGCGCAAACGGCTCTGAAAACGTGCATTTGCGCCTGACCGCCTGTGCCCCGCCCGGGCTGCAGTCGTGCTTCTTGAAACGCAGCTAATAATTTTTGTACATCATGTAAGCGATTTTTCAGATGGGTACGTAAATTTCTGAAAAGCCATAACCATAACATCCTCAGGGTTGGGGATGCCGATATATAAAAAAATATCAAAAAGATATATTGATATATCGATACTTACTTTCAAATCTATTATAACTGGCCACAAAATTGCTAATTTTGAAAAATTATCGATATATCGGATTAAAAAAATATCGTTTATATAATATATATATATATATATATATATATATAACTATATATATATATACTATAACCAATATATATATATATATATATATATATATATATATATATATATAGCATACCTTATATATCAACGCTGCTGCTCAACAACGCCGCTGCTGTAACGCCTTGCTACTTAACTCTTTCTTATATATATATGCTTATGGGCGTCGTCAGGAGGTGGGGGGGCAGCTACCTCAATGTTTACCCTTCAATTTTTACCGCCGGAATTTTTGGTCAGCGTCAGAGTTCGGGTTACTGTAAATTTACGTTTTGATATATATATATATATATATATATATAACAACATATATATATATATATATATATATATATATATATATAATATATATATAACATATATATATATAATATATATATATATATTATACTATATATATATACAACAACCTTAACTTAATAATATATATATATATATAACATATATATAGCAACAACATGTATATATATATATATATATATATACAAAGGTGGGCAGTAACGCGCTACATGTAAACGGCGTTACGTAACAGGCGTTACAATTGTAACGAGTAACGGTAACGCTCAAACGATTTTAAAATGTAACGATGTAACGGTAACGCTACCCTTTTTAAAAATTGTAACGGTGTTTTTCCGTTACTCGTTACTCGTTACATCCTACACACGGAACTCCTCTGTGTTGACATTTTTTTATTTTTATGTAAACAATTTTTCGTTTTCAGATTTATATATATATATATATTCCAATCATATATATAATAACATATATATATATATATAACATATATATATAAATATATATTTCTGTTTTAACCATATATATATATATATATATATATATATATATATATATATATATATATATATATATATATATATATATATATACTGATGCTATCCATATATATATATATATATTATATATATATATAGTTTTCTATATTGTATGATATTAGATTGTATTGTGTACAAGAACTTGTGTGTGTTTGTTTGTGCGACTGGCTGATTAAATGACTGGTCGAAGTGGATGTAGGGGTGGGCGCAGGCGGGGGTTTTCTTTTGACTTTGCCAACGTGCGTGGCCTTCGTGCTAATCATGAATCTGTGGAATATCACCTCTCTAACTCTCAACCTAACATTTTATTACTGTCTGAGACCCAGCTGGCCAGGGATTCATTTTCAAATAAACTAAATATCTCTAACTATAACTTTTTTCTATAATTTCCGACTAAATGGTGGAGTCTGTGCTTATATAAACATAAACACTCCTGTAACACGTCTCGAGAATCTTGAATCTCCTAACTTCGATGTTCTGTGGCTAAAAATCTTTCTCCCTACTACTACTATCATTATCTTGTGTTTCTGCTACTGCTCCCCTAATGGAACAGATTTTCACGTTCTTTTTGACTATCTTACTACTTCTCATGAGACTGTTACCTCTTCCCATCCAAATGCTGAGGTCCTATATTTAGGGGATTTCAACGTACGCCACACTGAGTGGTTGGGCTCCTCTCACACTGATGCAGGTGGGGAGGAGGCCAAAACATTCAGCATTCTCAACCATCTGGAACAGTTAATTAAGGAACCTACATATATTCCAGATCGTCCTAACCAATTCTTGAACACGTTTGACTTATGTTTCACCACTACTCCTTCTCGTTATAAATACACCATTTCTCCTCCTATTGGTAACTCTGACCACAATCTTGTAGCTCTTAATTATAATACTTTTTCTCCAGCAGCTCCTCCATGCCCTAAACGTAATTTCTGGCACTTTAACCGGGCTAATTTTTGGCTAACTACTCTTGGAATGAATCCTGCTTTGAGTCGTGGGATGCTTCGGTCGCCGCTGAAAAGGTGGGGGCCGTAATCACTGATGGGATGAGCAGGTTCATTCCATCTTCAACTAAATCTTTCTCTTCCCAAAATCCATGGTTCGATAGAGCTTTTTCTCGCGCCATTCAGGAGAGAGACATTGCGTATCGGGAATGGAAAAACTCTCATTCTCCTATCACTCTTACTAATTTTCATTCTGCTCGGAATCTTTGCAGGGATACTATTCGACAGGATAAGCGTACTTTCACTAAAAAAAGTGCGACAACCTGCTTGGTTCTCATACTGATAAAAATTTCTGGCCCCTTGCCAAAAACATCTCTAACATCTCTTGTAAATCTGCCTTTCCTCCCTTTATTCGCTCTGACGGTTCTGTTGCTAACTCTCCTTTTAGGCCAAACTCTTCTTCGGCCTCCTTTTTTTTATCTAATTCTACCCTGGACGATTCTGGCATCCCTCCTCCTACTCCTTCTCCTTTCAGCTTTCCCATGTCTTTACCTGTAATTACACATGATCGTGTGCATGGGATCCTGAGTTCTATGAAAGTCACTAAGGCTAGTGGCCCGGATGGCATTCCTCCTCGTGTTTTGAGGGAGTGTTCTTCCGAGCTGACGCCTGTTCTCGTTCAACTCTACTCTCTATGTCTTAATACTAATACTTTTCCTCAGTGCTGGAAGCGCGCATATGTCCAACCGATCCCAAAAGAGAGTATCCGTTTTGATCCTTTTAATTATCGCACTATAACTCTCACTTGTATTCTATCTAAAATCTTTGAAACTTTCTTAACTCTCATTTCCTGGATCATCTGGAGTCTCACTCCCTTCTTTCAGATCATTAGTATGGCTTTCGTCGTTCCAGGTCAATGGTAACATACTTTCCTATCTAACTGATTTATGGTCTTCTGCCCTTAAGGACCATGGGGAATCTTGCGTGGTGGCGCTTGACATATCCAAGCCCTTGACCGGGTTTGGCACGCGACCACTGCTCTAAACTCCCTTCCTTTGGGTTTCCTTCTTCTCTTTGCATACTCTTGTCTAGTTTTCTCTCCGATCGCTCCCATATCAGCACTCGTTGATGCGTCCTTTTTCCTGTTAACTGCCCAATTGTTCCGCAAGGTTCTGTTCTATCTCCAGCTTTTATTTCGACTTTTCATCAACGTTCTCCTCAGCTGTACTTCTAACTCTGTTCACTCTTATGCCAATGATTCAACTCTCCATTCTTCCACTCATTTAAAATCTGCTCCCTCTTTTGCTTCTACAGTTGCCTCTCGTCTTTAGCTTTCCGATTCTATTCTTGCCGATCTGGATGGGATTTCCCGGTGGGGTTACCGAAACCTTGTAAAATTCAACTCTTTAAAAACTCAACTTCTCTACATCTCCCTCTCAAAAATACCTCCGACCTTTCCTATTTCCTTCGATGGCTCTAATTTCTCTACTGTGAATAACATAAACATCCTTGGTCTTAACATAAACAACAAATTATATTGGAAGCCTCATATTTCAATGGTTGCTAAGGTGGCCTCAAAGAAGCTAGGAGTTCTGTTCAGGTTGCGGGAATTTTTTTCCTCTGCATAGCTACTCCAGTTATATAAGGAAGGGCCTTATTCGCCCTTGTATGGAGTGCTGTTCTTACATTTGGGGGGCTCCGGCTCCACCATTCAATTGGATAGGGCTGAGTCTAAAGCTAATAGACTAATAAACTGTCCCCTACTTTCAAACTCTCTTGACCCTCTATCTCAGCAACGCAACGTTGGCGCTCTATCTCTTTTCTATAGGTACTACAGCGGCAGATGCTCAGGGGAGTTGACCTCTCACATTCCACCACCCTTGCGTCCCCCTCTTGGCACAAAAGGTGCCTTGCTCTCGCACGAATTTTGCGAGAGTATTGCGTACCCCAAACTTGTTCGTTGTGGTGCCTCTTTCTTTCCAGCTACTTCTGTTCTGGGGAACTCCTTGCCTTCTTCTGTTTTTCCAACTATATTTAATCTTCCTCTCTTTAAAGCCCACGTCTACGCTTACCTGAGAGCTTTGCGTTAGACTGGGACTGGGCGGGTTTTTCAATGTTTTATTTTCCGCCCCTCCTTGAAGGGCCCAGCCCGTGAGTGGTAGTGATCTGTAAAAAAACCTTATTAATACCAGCAACAGTAATAATAATATATATAACATCTATGTAATAATAATATATGTAACCAACTCTCATCTATCATCTCCATCCTCAACCTTAATATGTATATATGTATATAATATAATATATATATATGCATGTATATCTATATATATGTAATAATATATATATTTATATATACTCAAACCTTTATCTAACTATGATTATAATATATAATAATAATAATATATATATGTAATATATATATATAATAATAATAATATGTATGTAATATGTAGCAATAATAATATATCCAATAATATATTATCAATAATAATATAACAACTAACCTAATATATATATGTAATAATAATAAGCAACCCATATATATGTAGCTATATGCTGCTGCGTAACAACAGCATGCTGCTGCTTCTTTGCTCATGCTGCTGTAAGGAGGAAATTATTGACCGAAACGCTGTTCATTTGTTTGACTTTTCTTGTATTGGTATTCGATGGTTGGGTTATGGTTTATTTATGTATTTATAGTAATTTATTTATTTTATTATAATATCAATTGTCCCCAGGCTAGTTCCCAAGTTATAAATGATTTAGTTAACTCAAGAAAAGTCTCTAAAGTCGCTAAAAAGACAGATTTGGATAATTTCTTTACGAAGATAATATATATCTGTAATATATAGCCTTAACTAATAGCCATGTATACTATATATATATAGCAACAATAATATATATATATAACATAACATAATATATAACAACCAACCTACTCATAACTGTAATAATAGCAACCAACCTTATATATATAACCAATAACTTAATATAGCAACATTAACCTTGTATATACTGCTGTAACCACCTGTACTATTTCTTCTTTCTTATAACATAACATATATATATAATATATATATATGTTATATATATTAGTGATGGACGCGAGCATCCGCATCGCATCCGCATTTGGAACATCCACCTAAATTGACATCGCATCAGCATCCTCATAACAGCATCCGCATCCTACACATTCGCATCCTCTTTGAAAAATGAGGATGTTGAGAATGTTTTTATTTGATTTTGATTAAATGCATATAAAATAAATTTTTTTTGGCATCTTTATCATGGGAGTTTATGGGAATAATTGTAATTTTGAATTTCGATTTCTTATATATATTAATATAATATATATATTTATATATATAAAAATATAAATATATATATATATATATATATATATATATAACAATATAATATATATATATATATATATATATAATAACCTTAACTATATATGTATAACATAATATGTATGCGCCAGCTGTAGCACCAGCCCTAGGGGCTCAACCTATATGAATTCCAATCGGTAGTTTAATATTTAATACAGTATAATAATATAATAATAATATAATAATATAACAATAACCAATATATATATATATATAATAATATATATATATAATATATATATATATGTAATAATGTGTGTCCGTCATATTATATGTAATAATGTATGTATAACTTAATATAACATATAACTATAATAATAACCTTAATAATAATAACATAATAATAATAATATGTAATAATAATAATAGCAATAATAATAATATATAATAACAACTAATAATAATATGTATATGTATATATATATACAGGAAGTTGTCTCAAAAATAATGTACTAACACTTTGAAAGATTATACAAACTTTATTTATGAACATAATGACAAGTTTAAATTCTTGAATTACAGAACATACATATATTTAAAGAATCATGTTCGCAAATGTTCAAAATGATGACCGCCACTGTCCAGACACAGCTGATAACGCGAACCAATGGAGTCGCAAACGACACGAAATAGTTCATTTGGAATGTCGCGACATTGTCTTTCGATTTCCAATTTCAATGCATTTATCGTTCTTGGTTTTGAGCGATAAACTCTGTCCTTGAGGTATCCCCATAAAAAGTCCATTAGTGAGATCTGGGGAACGCGCAGGGTATTCAATACTACCCCTTCGTCCAATCCATGTGTTTGAAAATGTTGCATCGAGGTGAGCTCTTACATCGCGATGGTAGTGGAGAGGTTCTCCATCTTCCTGAAAGTAAATCACGTCGTTATCACCAAACATCCCGTCAATGTGTGGACCGACCAACTCCTGCAGCAAGGTTAGGTATCTGTCCCCATCGAACGCTCCGTTAAAAAAAACGGTCCTATGATGCCCAATGCTGAAATCCCACACCACACAGTTACCCTTGGTAGGTTTAAATGGTGATCAGTTTTAACATGGGGATTTACAGGACCACAGTAGGTACAATTATGGCGATTAATCGAGTCATTTAATTTAAAGGTGGCCTCATCGCTTCAGACAATTTTGTGTGGAAACCCTACATCTTCTACACATTTAGCCAGGTACCATTCACAAAATTGAAGTCTCCGGTCCGGATCGTCTTCATTGAGAGCATGGAGTAGTCTTGGTTTGTAGCATTTCCAGCGTAGACGCTTCAAGATGCGATGGACGCTATCTTTTGAGATGTGTGTCTCCCGAACCGTTTGTCGTAGAGATTTCTGTGGGGATCGGATGAGGGTTTCCTGTACCTGCTCTTCCTTTGCAGGGTTGGTGGATGTCCGTGGTCGTCAAGAACTTTTCTTGCTGACGTTGTGAACGGTACCATCTGCTTCAAATTTCTCTCTGATGCGGGCAATGGTCCGGTGCGTTGGTGGCGGTTTATCGAACTCCCTTCTGAATCGTCTTTGCACTTCCGTGGCGTTTCCGTTGGTCCAATACCATTTAAGGACAAACTTTCTCTCTTCAGAGCTGAGTTGATCTCCTGCACAATTCTTTTACAGTAGTTACACCTGAAAAAAAAAAGCAGTCATTGTGTTAGTACATTTTTTGAGACACCTTACTGTATATATATATATATATATATATATATATATATATATATATATATATATATATATAACGCTGGTAACACTTGCAAAGTCCAAATAATCAATATATATATATATATATATATATATATATATATATATATATATATATAATTTTTAATTCAAACTTTAAAGAGTAAACATCCGCATCCTCATCTACTTTAAGATCCGCATCCGCATCTTCATCCTCTTTAAGATCCGCATCATCTAATTTAAGATCCGCATCCTCTAAGCACTCTTTAAGATCCGCATACGCAAACAGTCAAATTTTGACACCCGGTCCATCACTAGTATATATATATATATATATATATATATATATATATATATATATATATATATATATATATATATATATATATATATATATATATATATATATATATATATATATATATATTCTATATATATATATATATATATATATATATCAACGACGAGCCGAATGAAGATGACGGTGAGTTTTACAATTCTTGTTTGGAAGTTAACGAAGATTATTTAATCGAACAACCTCTTCCGAATCATCTAAGGTGCGCCTCTCACACTTTTAGTTTAACTTGTACTACTGATGCGAGAACTGCGCTTAAAGGTTCTTTTTCTAAACTTTACCACAGTGTATTTGGCAAGTGTTCAGCTCTTTGGAATTTATCTGGGCGTCCTAAAACTGCTGAAACAATTAACAATATATTTCAATGTCAGTTAAGACTGTCATGTCCAACAAGATGGAACAGCCTGTACGACAGCGTTCTTCTTCTAATACAGCATAAAAATGTTCTTAATGATTTGATGACTGCATTGCAGCTCCCGTGCTTTAAAGACATTGAAATTGAATTTCTTGAAGAGTACATTTTAGTATTTAAACCAATTGCTGTTGCATTAGATAGGCTACAGGGTGATAAAAACTGTTTTTATGGAACTTTGCTTCCAACATCGCTAGTGATTGAAAAAAAAAATTTAAACGCTTAAATACGTCTCTACTTAAACATGTTCATCCTCTTCTTACAGAATTAGCTTCAGGTTTCGAGAATAGATTTCGGGAGTTTCTTAGTTTGCATAGCTCGGCCAACACCGCAGTTCTGGCATCTATTTCTAATCCTAACCACAAAATCAAATGGCTCGCCATAACCCCCGAATATAATACCGAGGAAAATAGTAAAAAGTATCAGGAAATGCTAATCGTGGCTGTCAGAAATGAGGTTCAAGCAAATACATCTCAAGAGCCTAACGAAGCAATGGATTTGGCTGAAGGTAGCAGTCCAGATGACTTTTTGAACACGAGAGTTTGTCATCTACATCACCCGCGCAATTAAAAAAGAAAGTCATAAGGATTTTAACTATAGCAACTTAATTAATAACATTACAAATATGAAAAATTACCTTTAAGAATGACTAGCATTTCAAACATCAGATAGCTTGGATCTCTTTGGAGAGTGAATGTGACCCGCAAAGCTGAATAACCTTTCTACGGGGGGCGATGAAGGTAGTGGAGTATTGTAGTGAAAAAAGACTTTTTCAACACAGGGATACCTATTAAGTGACTCTAAGGATCTGTCGTTATCCGTAAGGTATTTAAGCACTACTATAGTAGAAATAGTAGTGCTTAAATATCTTACAGATAACGACAGATCCCAAACAGCCAGTATTCTATTGTTGAAAAGTCTTTCCTGTACCTACCTCGCCGTAGAGAAAGGGTTATACGGCTTTGCGGAATCATTAAGAGATCCAAGCTATCTGATGTTTGAAATGCTAGTCATTCTTAAAGGTAATTCTTCATATTTGTAATGTTATTAATTAAGTTGCAATATGTCTTTCTTTTCTAATTTTATTTATGTTCAATATGGTTACTGAAAATTATTATCATTTATTATTAAGTGATTAACTATGTTTAAATAGATCATTATTATTTTATTATTATTATTATTATTATTATTATTATTATTATTATTATTATTATTATTATTATTATTATTATTATTATTATTATTATTATTATTATTATTATTATTATTATTATTATTATTACCTAACTTTACAATACATTATTACTGCCAATTTTTATTATTTCCATTATCATTATTAATATTAATAATATCTACTCTTAATACTTTGCATATCAATAATATCAAACAATGTTGAAAGAAGATCGGCTAGCTAGGGTTCAAAGTGACGCACAATTGAGATAATCTTCTACGTTTATTAATAAAATAAATTATAAAAAAAATTAAAAATGAATAATATTGTATCACTAAATTCCATAAATGTATATCATTTATTGCACTAAGTTTGCATAATGAAACTTAAAATAGATAAAAATTTTAAAAATTGTATATTGTTATTATTTGGTCAATGATAGTAATGTAAATTACAATTTTTGAATAAAAGTTTAAAAACTGTTAGCTAATCCAATGATTTAATCTTTAGCAGTAAATATGTATATGATCATGTACCAAAAACGAAACTGACCGAAAGTAACGCGTTACATGTAACGGCGTTACGTAACGACGAGTAACAGTAACGCTTCAAAGGAATTTTAAAATCTTGGCGCGATGTAACGATAGCGCTACCTTTTCTCTCAAGTGACTTGGGTAACGATTACAACGCTGTTATTTCATATAACTCAATCAATCTCTAAATATAAATATATATATATATATATATATATATATATATATATATATATATATATATATATATATATATATATATATATATATATATATATATATATATATATATATATATATATATATATATATATATATATATATATAATATATATATATATATATACGAGTATATGGCGAAGGCTAGTTGAAATCGTCATTTTCTCACATTTTCTTGACGATAGGAGGTCTTCTCACTCATTTTATTAGCTCTTTTAATTTGTAGATAAGAACTGTCTTGTTATTCTATCTATGCTTTTTTTAATGTTGAAATGTATATATAAATTTTAGATTTTTTGCTCAGTCGGATTCTCAATTCCTTATTAAGTGTTTAAGGTTCAAAGTAGCATTGAAATTATCACTCAACATGCACTGCCTCAGTGTAAAGTCATAGTTCAATTTCATCAGATCATGGATGTTAGGAGATTCCTTGGTACGTACGTTTTACCTTAAATATTATATTAAAATTTTACGTATTTACTCCTAAAAAGTATGGATTTTGTAACACATGATCTTACTCGTCCATATGAGGTTAGTTTCATTTTTAAAAAACTATTTTTCATTACAACACAGAAATTAGTGGTTTGCAACATGGTTTGCTATACTTTCAATTTTTTGTGTTAACATCTTTGAATCTTAGTAAAATTATTAGCCTATGACCATATGTAGCAGAGATTTACAGTAGTAGAACCATATATTTATATATCCTTATATATATATATATATATATATATTAATAACTATATATATATATAAATAATAATATATATATATATATATATATGCTACTCTTCTTATTATTATTATTATTATTATTATATATATATTATTACGTTGGACGTAATGAGAGGCCAAGAAGGTTAAATCAGAAAGGCTGGGTCAAATAATGAAACATCGGTCATATGTCGGAATCTATTTTGAAATAGTAAACATAATTAATATATTATAAACAATTAACAATAATAATAATAATAATAATAATAATAATAATAATAATAATAATGATACTAATAATTGCATTGTGAAAAATAGATATTAAAGTTACGCATAAAATGATACGTTTTCTCTTTACATTTTTTAGGGAAACTATTACATAAAATATATGAAATTTTGAACGTAGCTTCGCTGTATTATTGAATAAAATATCAAAAATTACTTAAAATTAAATAATCGTATTGTATAATGAAGAACATAAAATTGCTGCATCTTTTTTACTAATACACAATTGCCAAAAAAAAACACAGAATCGTAAAGTATCACAAAAGCAAGTATGGAATAATAAGAACTAGGTTTCACAAGTCACTGACCTTGTAACATTCGAAGGCAAGGGATGCACTTAAGACAAATGGAGCATTAAACGTTTGTAATAAAATCACTGATGCTCACAGAATAAGTTTTTATAAGAATTGGCGAATTGTTTGTAATGAAAACAGGTTATTTTGGACGATATAAAGGAGCGGTTCTAGAAAGCTTGTTCAAGGCGAAAAATGGCGCGATCGATTATCGACCAATAGCAAACAAGATTGGAGTCACGTGACAAGTAGGACGATAATACTGAAAAGGAAGAAAAAGGAGGTAATAGAGCTCCCCTACGAACAGAGGAGCGTCGTGAGTGATTAAGGTGAAAAGCGAACTACTGGACGTAATGCTCGTCCATAACGCGATGTGGGACGAGGTGGACCAGACGGTAAGGTTGCAGTCGGAATGGGTTCCGGATTCGGAGAAGGAATCGGTGTTGGAACAGGAGACAGAGGTGTCTGCATCGGAACAGGAGGCGGAGATGTCGTAGCGCGGGGCGCGGAAGTAGTTGGCGAAGTAGCGACAACAGCTGAGGGAGTTGGCAAAAGTTCAGGTTCGTTTGGAGAACAAGTTGATGTAAAAGGCAGAATGGGCATGAAGTCGATATTATCTTGCGAAGTAGAGGTAGATGGTGCGGGTGCCGAAGGTGGAGGAGGAGTGGTGGAAGAAGCGGGATCATGTTCGAAATAAGCCGGTTTGATCCTATCCACTGATATGTTTTCTGTTTTGCTCCCCTTCTGTAAGGTGAAAAACTTTCGATAGCGTTTTAATACGAAAGGTCCGTCATAGCGGGCTTGCAACGGACTACGGTGTGAGTCATGCCGAATTAATACATGAGAGCAAGTCTCCAAATCCGCAGGCATGTAGGTAGGACGGGGAGGGTGGCGTGGCAAAGACGGCTTCCACGCCTCAGTACATTGACGAAGGCGAGCCAGGAAGGTGTGCTGGTTCGTAGTTTTTGGAGAGGGAAGTATAAACTCACCAGGTATTCGGATGGTGGAGCCATAGACAAGCTCAGCAGAGGAGCATTTAAGGTGTTCTTTGTACGCAGTTCTGATACCGAGTAGAACAAGAGGAAGGGTTTCGGACCAATTTTCCGGTGTTCCATGGGCCATAAGAGAAGCTTTTAGCTGCCGGTGGAACCTCTCTATGAGCCCTTGAGCTTGCGGATGGTAGCTGCAAGAGCGAAGACGCTTAGAGCCGATTAAGGTCATGAGGTCCTTCCACAGGTGAGACTCAAACTGCCTACCCTGGTCTGTGGACACAGTCGACGGAGTGCCAAACCTGGCTATCCAGTTGTACAGAAATGCCTGAGCAATTGTCTCGCTGGAAGTATCACGCAAGGGAATGGCTTCTACCCATCGAGTGTATCTGTCTATGCACGTTAAAATATGTGTGAAACCATCTGAGGGTGGTAAAGGGCCGACTAAATCAATGTGCACCTGGTCAAAACGTTCACCAGGGGGAAGAAATTGCTGAAGAGGTGCGACAGTGTGCCTGTGCACTTTGGATTTTTGACAGTTGAGACACTGCGTTGTCCACTGTTTAACATCCTTTAGTAAGGACGGCCAAACGAAATGCTTACCTATTTTGACTTGACTACCTTTTACCCCTGGGTGCGACACATCGTGAATGGTGTGAAACACCTTTCTACGCATGGGGGTAGGTACGACTGGACGAGGGTGTGCGGAAGAGACGTCGCATAACAAAGGGGGAAAACCAAAAATTTCTACAGTTTGGATGTCGTAAGAAGAAGCACTAGGAAAAACAATCTCTTCGAGTTGCTGCAGATGAGCCATTTCGACGAAATCAATGTCTGGTAAAGAGATAGCGTTAATTCGGGATAGAGCATCGGCAGGAATGTTGTCTTTTCCTTTTATATGTCGGATATCAGTTGTGAATTGGGCAATGAATTCAAGGTGGCGGGCTTCACGAGGTGACTGTTTCACTGGAAGCTGTAATGGCATGCGTGATGGGTAAATGATCAGTTACAACATGGAATTCCCGACCTTCTATGAAGTAACGGAAGTGCTTAATAGCTAAATAAATTGCGAGAAGTTCCCTTCCAAATGCGCTGTATCGTGTTTCAGGCGGCTGGAACTTTTTAGAAAAGAAAGCTAATGGACGCCATTCGTTGTCAATAAATTGTTGTAGCACAGCTCCAGCTGCGAAGTCTGAAGCGTCTGTGTTGATTCTAGTCGGGGCTGTGTCGGATGGAAATATAAGTAACACGGAAGAGGCAAGGGCTTCCTTGATGGCGGTGAAGGCATTAGTTGCTTCGTCGTTCCAATCTACAGTGACAGAAGCAGCAGAACCTTTACGTGGATGCTTAAGAAGTGCGTGGAGCGGAAGGAGAATTTTTGCAGCGGACGGTATGAAACGATGGTAGAAGTTGACCATCCCTAAAAAACGACGGAGTTGACGCTGTTTTACAGGCTTCGGAAAGTCACGAATGGCTGCCACACGATCCTCAAGGGGACGTATACCTTCGGCAGAGATAGTGTGTCCGAGAAAGGTTAGGGATGAAACTCCGAATTCACATTTGGAAGAATTGACACATAGACCAAATTCACTTAGTCTGGTAAAAACTTGCCTGAGATGTGAAGTATGTTCCTCCGGAGAGGTACTGGCAATCAATAAGTCGTCTATGTAGGCGAAAACGAAGGGTAAACCACGTAATACTGAGTCTAGAAGACGTTGAAATGATTGACTAGCATTTCGTAAACCGAATGGCGTTCGAAGAAATTCGTAAAGGCCGAAAGGAGTGATAATGGCAGTCTTATGAATGTCTTCCGGATTGACGGGAATTTGAAAAAATGCGCTAATTAAGTCAATTTTTGAGAAAATGGTACAACCAGAGAGGTGGGATGTGAAATCCTGTAAATGAGGTACATTATAGCGGTCTGGGCGGGTGATCGCATTCAGGCAGCGATAATCGCCAGTCGGGCGATAATCCCCATTTGGTTTGAGAA
>JABUQX010004615.1:5000-27500 GCA_015478945.1 Trachelipus rathkii
AACCCCATACTTCATATGAAATGAAATAAATGAACCCTTCGACGGGTCTTTTTCTCTTTAGACAAATCGTAATTCTGATGGAACAAGGGTTAAGATAACAGCATTGGTTCAATCATTATGATCTTTTGAATAGTTTCACCCTATTAATATTAACTTGAAGTGATCGCCTTACCCCGTAAGTACTTGTACATCCACTTTTTTTTCTTTCTATTATTTTTTTTTTTATTTCATTAAGGATTTTCTTCAATTTCATTTATGTTCTACATTAGCCTTTCTCTATTCCTATCATCTTTTTTATACAAACTCTTCATTTACATGTTTTAAATTTTATATTTTTACTCCTTCTTCCAATACTCTTTTTCTGATACCTCTTCTATTCGTAACTCCAACATATTATTGGTACAGTGACATTTTTTTCACCTTATTTATTTATTTTTAATTCTTTTTTTCCACCAACGTTATACATTTATCCCTACTAACAACTTTCTCTTTCTCTCTTTTATCTTCCCTATAACGTCTAGAACTACCTTTAAACAAAAAATTTAAACAAACTTTAAACAAAAAATTATCCTCCAGGAACTACTTTTAACCTTTTCATTATAATATGTCTATTTCATTTATCAAATGTTATTTGTTTTTGCAAAATCTATAACTCTTAATTTTATTATTATTCGATTTACATTTTATGCTATAAATATTGCTTATCTTCAACAATTATATTATTTCTAACTCATTCATTTAATTTTTATTAAATCTCTATCACAGTATTTTCTTATCTGAATATTTTTAACCTTTCCTTTGAAAATTATATTTTCTACATCATTTCTTTTTTAGTATATTCTTCAACTTTTCCTAATAATATTCGTTTCTCTTAGTAGGTAGCTTTTTTGTAATTCAATGTCTTTCTTCAACAACTTTGCTACACAGGAATCTCAGATGTTCCACTGAAGCTTGAGAGAAAAAGGTTGAAAAGAAGCTAGTAGAAATTCTGATATAAAGATATCTCCGAAAGATAATATATATATATATATAGCTATATAATAATTATATATATATTATATATATATCGTTATCATTCTCATAAATATATGTGGGGATTTAAATATTTCTTCTACACATTTACTTATCTCTCATTAAAAGATTTGAAATCATTTCTGAACTCGCTCAATCTTAGATTCAATCTGAATCTCATTATTTCTATCCGATCGCCAGTACGGCTTTCGGCGCTCTACGTGTATTCTTTCTGGCAAATCTTTATCATTTCCTATTTCTGAATTATTGAGTTATTTCACGCCCTTAGAACTACGGGGAAGACCTTTTTTTTGTCATACGTGGTGGCGCTTTGACTATCCCAAAGCATATTTGACCGGGTATGGCACGGCGTCGCTGCTCTTCCAAGCTCCCCTCCTGGGGTTCCTCTTCTCTGACTTCAGTTCTTAGTTATAATTTCATTCAAAATCGTCTCATATCGGACTGTATGTTTGAAATGGTGAGGGTCCGTAAGGCTTCATCTCCTTTTTCTGATATATAGTTGGTGTTCCCTCGATCTCTTTAGGTCTTATTACTCCTACGCAAGATGCTTCGGCTTCCGCCAAAAGATTTATTCCTACTTTGGTGTTCGATTAAGTGAAATCTTCTCACTCTGTACTCAGCTCAATAACTTCTATGACTCATGTATGCCGATATGTGACTCGACCGTTCATTCTTCAACTCAATTTCAGATGCTGTCCTTCTTTTTACTTCATTATGAAGAGCCTCTCGCTAAATCTTTCCGATTCTAGTCTCTCGCAGTATTGTTGTGCGAATATGATTTTCCGCGTGTGTGGCTCGTTCAACTAGACTGTGAAATTCACATTATCTTAAAAAAACTTCATCATCTTTCTACCATTACCTCCCTCTCTTCTCTAAAGAATACACTTCGATTCTTGACCTTTCTCTCTTTGTTCGACCCGTTCTCCTTCGTTCTCTCCTGTTGACAATATAACATTCCTTTGGCCTAACATAAACAAAAAAAATGTCTTGGGCAAACCTCACATCACAATGGTCTTGCGTAGCGGTTGCATGCTCCCTCAAATAAACTGGGTCCATGTTTCGAGGACTACCGTAGAGCTTTTACCTTGTCGTCTCTCGTTGCTTAATCCAGCTATACCAAGAAAGCCCATACCCCCCTTATTGCTGATGGATAGTGCTCTCACCATACTTTTGGTGCGAAGGGACTAATTTGCTGCTTTCAACCCTGTTCTATTAGGGTCGATCGTCACAAAGGCCATAAAGGCTTTATACAATGTCCCATACTTTCCAGTTCACTTGACCCGCTTATATCTTGCGGCGCCTATGGTTTGGTGCTTTATCTTCTTCTTACTACTAAAGATGTGTACTTGTCAAGTTTCTCACGGTGTCTTTGAGGAAATATATATTGACTCTGCCGACGTGCGCGACCACCTAATACCTCGTCCGCTTGCACACCGATTGCGTACAAGAAAGCGTGCGTCGTGGAATTATGACATGAGACTTGTTTGATATCTATGGTGTAAGCGTCCCAGCACAGTGCGCTGCAGTGCTCACCGTTTGCTCTCTTGCCACCTCTGTGCTTCTGCTTGGAGAAGCTTCTCACCTTCCACTTGTGCTCTGTTTCTCCTGCTGAATAATCTCCCCCCACTGTCAAGGCCAGCCTCTTGCGACTCTCATACACTGGCGTAAATTATGCAATTCTTGAAGTAGTCCGATCTCTGAGGCGTGAACCACCCCTCCTTTGAATCGGGCAAAAACCGCCCGTGGATTTTTCTAGACGATATTCTTGCTGTGGACAATACCTAAGAACAATATAAACATAAATATCCTACTCTACTATTATTATACTGCCTTATATTATACTGATATAATAATGGATTATTTTATTAATTTGTTAAATTATTCTCAATCATGTGAAACGAGTGATCATAATCTATCTATAATTGGCCCTATAATATTTATTATATATTTACTTTATATTATAGTAACTAGAACTACTGCTATCATAATTATTCCTTATCTCTTCATTATTTTTTACCTGCACTTCAACTTATCTCACTCATCAGGCATTGCTTCCTAATTGCCTTATATTATGTACTGTGAGTTAAAGTCAATATTATGTCAAACAATTAGTCTCATTTTATGGTGCTGATTTATGTTATGCTTTTTGGGATTGATCGACTAACTACTTTCCAAATAACTCTACTGTAGATAACGCTCCTGATGTAGGAGACAGGCGGGGTCTCTCGGGCCTTCTAGGTGGACTACGGGTGGACACATTAATCCCCCCCTGCATCGGCGGTGCAATGGGTCTTCCTCTGCGAATACCTCGGTCCTTTTTCGTTCCTTTGTGGTTGGTTTCGCGGGGTTCCTACGACCATTCCCTCCGGATTATGAAACTTCCCCCCTTCCGTCCACCCATCTGCATCTCGAGCCCACTACCTCAAAATAAGGTTAAATACTCCATTTTAGAAGGGCTTCCCTCGTACTCCACCTGTCGCTTGTGATAAGTAGTCTCGCCCACCAATATGTACTACGCAACCTAATGTCTCGCGTGAGATGAAAAACTGCGCTCTTTAACGTCTGATAACGGTCCGCACTTAGCTCTGCCCTCCCGGCAATAAAGTAACTATAATCATTAATAACTCACCTTTATAATTAATAAACTTCATTCAACTTATTGTCACCTATTTCATCTCATAATTATTAGAATTTACTATTTTGAAACCCTTTTATTTCATAATTTCCTATGTGCCTGTGAGGTTCCATCATAAGTTTCATTCTCTTATCTTTCTATTCATAGGTTTCATTCAGCTAAAATGCCGGCTATAATACTTGAGGTTTACTAATATATATGATATTATATATAGTTAGATTATATATATATATTAACTAATATTTTACATAAAATATCACCGGTAAAAAGTATAAAAACCCACGGTGCATATCTCAAACTGTTGATTTTCTGGCACTGCACACTAATAAGTGAAACCCTACACGTGAGTCCTTTGCTTACTGTTACATATTTTGTTACAAAGAGAAATTGCTCTGCAAATTGAGTCGCCACGACAAATATAGAACCATTAGCAATCTCTCACACAAATCTCATTGGGCTATGATATTACTCGAGAACTAATCGAGTTACATTTAATATATGAGACAACTGTACGGACCAACTCCACCTTGTGTACCATTAACTACTTCTCCAAATTAAAAAGTCTTGAAAACCAACACTCCTAGATTTCGGATGTGGTTTCCTTTCCTTTACTCGCTCTTTGCCCAATAAAAATATCAGAAGGCACTAGGTCTATAAATAAATAAATATGTGTATATAAATGACCTCTTCTTAATCATGAATAGAAAAAAACTCAAATATACGCAAAAATATGCCAATAGATCGTGACATAAATAAGGAAATATCGCGGTATCATGGTCATTATCTCTGCATTCTAACTTATAGCCTCAGAATTATCAAATAGCACTATGATCTGTTATTTCTCATGGCCAAAATGCGCCTTACCAACGTCTTGTCTTGGCAAACCACCTTGGAAGTCCCTATTTTACAAAATAATTCCGATTTATACAATAACTAATCCCGACTTAAACTTCTTTATTCACAATATATCGAAATGTTTAAATTTAACTAAATATACAGGTATCAAATGGACGAGTCCAATAACCCACACATGAGAAACATTAAAAAATAAGCCTTATATATATATATATATATTATCATTAACATATGCCAGATATAATATACAACCACTTTCATTCTTCATCTAACCCTTTTAGTTGTGTAAACAAGGCAATCAATGAACTTTTTTTACTTCTTTCCGATATCTATATAAATTCTCGTTGAATCATGGAGGTATATAGAATTTTAACCTAGGTATCGGTGGGTCACTCCCCTAAACCATGCTTGAATTATATATCAATTCTAAATAAATATTAAAAATAACCCCTATTAATTATTTATCAATAAATCTATTCCCTCTTCTAAGACAACCTTTATATAATATATATCTACAATGTGAATTTTATACCTATTTCTTTCGATGGTTCTCTCGTATCTCCTGTTGATTTCTGTTTATATCATAATTAATATATAAATATTATCTACATATCCCAAATATAACTAATATAATTTCAGATTTTTGGTAACAAAAATCCTGAAGAGGCAACTCAGTGGTTTAAAGATAAAAATGTTTACTTGGAATCCTTTCATACATGTTTCGATGTTCAAATATTGCTATACTTATATAGGTGACTAGGATCAGTCAAAGCTAAACATCAGGCCTCAGTAAAATGTTATTTATTCTGTATTATATATATAATATGATTCTTAGATAACTTTTTATTCACTTATATATATATATATAATATAACTATCTCAGTTACTATTTATTATATCATAACTATATTATACATAGAGGCGTTCATCATCTCAGTCGCCTTTTTAGTTATAATGTGAAAGATACTGCTTCCATATATAATTCTAGGTAGGTTGGCCCTGGTTTCATACTTATCCGTACCTTTCGTTATATGAGTTAAATAAGTGAGATATATATCGAGTTACAAGGTCTAAAAGGTACATACTGAAATAGTTATAATTTCATGTCTTACTGTCAATTGTTGCAGTTTTTTGACATAATTATTCATTGTGAACACATACATCTTTTTCGCATGACTTTAATATTTATGCGATAGTCATTATATATATTATTTACTTATTTATCTATATAGGTACCGTACTATGAACCAGGGTGCTCGAATGGAAATAACTATTAACCACTTTACGTACGATATATTGTATTATAAGCCACCTATTATCTAGTAACTAATACTTCATCTTATATATCACATAGATTGTAGTGATATGATGTATAATATATAATATATATATATTATATAATTTAGATCGGGTGCTTGAAATGTTATGGCTTCTAAGTTTGCATGATAAAACCAAAGTTTCTACCTTATACAGGAATATGATGGATTTATTAAAGATTCAAAATGATCCTGATAAACTTCTTAGGTCGACAGATAAGTGGCAATTAAATTTTAATAGTAAAAAGGTTGCAAGTTCTTTCGGGCAAGTGTTAAGAAACTGATCAGCTACTTTCAGATTACTGCGATATGCACAATTGGATGAGAATTGCTTTTGAGTCTGTGTGCTGGACCAAAACATAAAATAAGTTGATCTGAATGTGAGCTAAAGCAGCAAACTGACATAATAAGCTATCCCTGGGAGAATGCAACAAGGAATATATCCTTCGTATTATTACAGATGTTAGAGCCATATCTACTAATTCGCAATATGCTTTACCAAAACTAACAAAGTTTATAAGGTAGCCCCTGTGCCTCTGTATAATTAAGTCTATCTTTCTTTAGCGTCGAAATTTACTTCTGTGTATGGCTGTCATCACCGTCTTAGGGTCACTTCATTTTAAGAAAAGACCTCGTAAGGATTATTTTGTGGTAAGTAGTGCTCCTCAGGCGAACTTATTGCAACAAGAGAGCGCTGGATTTCTCGGCGATTTCTAATATGGGCGTAAGAGCGATGACTTGTCTGACACGGAATGAATGGACTACGTTTAAATTGTTTTCTTTTAGAGTAGATACGAGCGATTTTCTATCTTCGTGTCGCGTTCATTATTGCTTACCATCCTGGAATCTATGTAAATAATTATCAAGATGTCGACATGTCATCTTTCCGAGAGAGCAACCAGTAGACGTGAAGTTGGGAAAGAAGAACGGCATATGTCAGAAAAGAGTTAGATAAATGGGTTGTAATTAGGCGTCAAAAGTTATTGTACAGCAGAAATAAAAATTCTCAAAAACGCGTTTTAGACGGTCAGAAAAATGAGCTTACGGGTTGCTTTCTTTTTCCTATCTACAAAATTTGGCTGAAAATGGGCAATAGGGTTTATGAATCTCAGCTCTTCAGTGATTAAATTTAGCTCAGCCCCAAAGCAAATATTTTAACCTACTGCCCTTTATTGAAGTAATAATATATTATATCGAATTAGGTTTTCATCTCTTTTTGTCAAATTTGAAAGAAATGTATATCTTTTATTTCTTTCTTAATATATTTATAAATATAATATATATATATATTATATATTATATATATTATAATATAAATTTACTTCCCTTAAAGATTTCTCCATAATCTCCTCTCGTACACGCCACTAAAGTTTATACCTTCATCTAAAAAAACAATTTTTTTTTTCTTATTAATTGTGGACCCAATAATATATAATATATTAATATATATTATAACTATAATATATATATATATATTATATATATATATATAATATATATATATAATATAATATATATATATATATAATATAGTATAAATATTTAATTGTATTATAAATATATAAATATATTAATATATATATATAATAATATATATATAATATTAATTATATATAATTAATTAATATATATAAATTTGGACTCGAAGACTTAATCTTAATAACCTGATTCGTTAATGATCACAAATGGTTAAAATAATAACATAATAATAATTATAACATAGCCTAACATACCATTATCAAAATATATCATTAATTATTATTATTGAAATCATGATATTACTTATTTTTTTAAAACTAAACTGGAGAATTAAAAAAAAAATTAAAAAAAATATAACTAAACAGTTTTTATACAAAGAGAGAAAAGTACTATGAAATGTTTGCTCTTGAAAAAATTTACAAGTTTTTTTGATAAATCGATTAGATGTTCGGAATTATAAAAATATTTTATTAACAATTTACTCTACCCGATGGAGACGGAAAAGTTAGCTCAATATTGTTTTTTGATTTTTATCATTTTTTATTAATATATTCTTATATTAAAATATACTAATACTCATACTAAGTGAGGATATATATTTTATAAATAATCCAAAGATACTTAGATTAGAGCATTGATATCACGTGAGTTTCAGGTAATTTTACTCGGTATATATTATATATATTATATAATACTATATACCTGATGGGGACGACGGGGGGGACTTCGTCCCCCCCCTCTTGTCACCTTATTACCGCTCGGCTCGATTATACTCCATATATACATCTAAGAAGGTAAATTTAATATAATAATAATGAAATAAATATTAATAATATTTTCTACTACTATAAATTTAATTATATATATAATATATTCATTACATTACTCTCAATCATACCCACCTACGTCTACAACGACAAAGACTCGTATATAAGAGTGAACACTAGATCGAATTATGTACCTCCAGTGAGCACACAACTGAAGCACACGACCTATGCGCGAAATCATAGCAAAGAACGCACCTACACGCAATAACAGACAACATAACTATGACACCCTATATAGACATTTGTAACTCTTCACATATCACATCGAGATCCAAAGGAATCACAGTCAAGGTCAGCCTCCACTCTGCTTACCCTCTTTATACCTTTTAGTTAGAACTCGTCGCCGTTCATCGCAGTCAAAAAATCCACCCGAGCTTCACGACAGGTATCCCTCATATGTTCATCTTCTCCAATGTTAGGGTTATTCATCCATATGCGTTTTAACCTGATGTTATATAATAGCCAATAAACCTATACTCGCCTCTCACAAAACCACCGCTATCACTTAATTAATATTATGAGACATCCTTTTCTTTTTTTCTCTTTCTTTGCTCACTTAATTCTGAGCTCTCATCTTCCTTTCAGGAATTCGTCTCTTGTCTAGAACATCAATTCACCTTTTTCCTCTGTTCTCCTTTTTTCAGCGATCGATTCTGATTAATTTAATCACACTATGAGTTTTTAATTTTCGTCTACGCACTATATACATCCTGCATGTTATACATAAGTATCTCTTTCTCTAATGTATCTACACTCTCATTTTCCACATGTGCGCAAACACTCATTCTCTCACACGTGATAGTGTTCATTGATACTGTGTGTACTCTACCCTCTTGTTCTTCACACCACACACTCTTTAAAACGTTCTTTCCTATTTTATTTAATTTTTTCATCCACAACCAAAAACGCCCTTAAATTGTCATTTCTGAGTAAACAATTGATACTTTATATGAAACTCACTTCTATTCAGACCCGATAAGTCTCACTACTATACATTTATACAGGTAACAAAAACACTCTTTTCAATGAAAAAATATATATATTAATATTATATATTATATAATATATATTATAATATATATATATATAATAATATATATATATATATATATATATATATAATATATATATATATATAATAATATATTATATATTAATATATATATATATATATATAATATAATATTAATATATATATATATAGTATATAATAATTAATATATATATATATATATAATATAATAGTGATGCATAAAGAGTAAATATCCGCATCCGCATCCGCACACTTATTATAAAGATCCGCATCCGCATCCGCATCCGGTACATCCGCGCCTAGCCCTTCAGGTTTTGTTGCGCTGACATTTCCTATTGGTCGGTGAATATGAAGATCAAATTATTATAATATAAATATTTAACGAGATCTTATATAAAATCGAAAATAAGATGAATGAGTTTTTAATCATTTCAAAAACTTTCATGATTCCATATCTTTTAATCTAGTATCATAAAGTCAGTTATCCATAAACTCGCTGGTATACCAATCGGCAATAAGTATATGCATGTCAGGATTTGATGGAAAAAGATTAAATGGTTATATCGCTCAGAAACCTCTTGCTTGTAATGACCAGTTTTGTATTCCTAAAGTAACATCTACTAATATGGAAAATTACATTATATCACATTAATACAGATTTAAACTCATTTGACTAAATTATACCTCAAAAAATAAATTCAAAGGCGCCTCGTACCAGCTGTCTGTTTCCGGGATGTAATATCACTAATTAATCTCAACGCTATAGGTAAGCGGTTTCTAAACCATCTTCAAATAAAAATTATGAGAGTCTAAAAAGAAAGAAGATGTAATAATACTAGAGCTAGAAAAAACGCTTTGTTCTGGAGATAATTTAATGACCTTCATTTCTATTGAACTTATTTAGATCCCCGTTATAAAGGAAAGTTGGAGTGTTTATGTACAAAAAACCCAAATCACCACAATTTAATAAAAAGGTGTATTTGAGTGAAAAAAACTTCAAACACGAGACATATTTTCAATACAAGAATAAAACGACATTTCTATCAGAACCAAACTCATTCTACCAAGAAAATACTGAAAAACGAAACGCTTGGAAAAATTTCTTACAGTCCAGTAGTAGATGAATGAAAGCCCACGCTCATTAACCAATAAGATGAGTGAGAATTAATGAAGAGTATAAAGATGAAGGAAAAACGACTGCATTACCGAAGTTGATTTCTATTGGTAGGTGATGGAAATTAAACAAAATGTTTAACCACGATTAGAAAACGTGCTTGAAAGAAAATACTTGGCCTGTCCTGCAAATAGTGTTCCAAATAAGAGAGTATTTAGCAATGTTTGCGTAATAATATGATGAAAAGAAAACATTAACCTTCAGCAAAGAAAAGGCAGTAAATAGATATATTATGTTTACTCAAGTCACTCACGAGTGACTGATATCCAGTATATTGAATTTCAAATTAACTAGTGCAATGAATAATATAATTCATTAATAATCTCTTTTCAATTTCTCATTACATTACTCTCATTTTCTCCCTTTTAAACATTTGAGTCTGGTTCCCGTCCGCACCCTTAGGTAACTAATTATATTTAAATAAATTTATGCATATATTATTGATAAATATATATAATTATATATTATATAATATAATATATATAATATATATTATATATTATTTATATATATAATATAATATAATATAAATTAAATAATACAACTAAATTATTATATATATATATCCAATGACGGTATATCATTATTATCATATCAAACTAATTCTCCTAGGAGGGCATCCTGACATTCCGCAGATCCGCCGGAAGTAAAAGTCCGTAAGACGCATTCACCGGCGCTATTCCGGCTATTCCTCTATCTCGGCCCAATAGTTCTCTCTTGTAGATTTAGTAAAACAATACATTAGATTTAGAATCTCGTAATGAATTGGACAAACTTTTATAAGATCGACAGATAAAACAAGGGAAACATTATCATATATATATATATATATATATATATATATATACTAAAATTTATTAAATAATAATATTATAATTATATATTATTAATAAGATTAATAGAAATAATACTCAATAAGACTTGAATTTATTTAGATAAATTCGAGAATAATTAAATTATATAGAAGCATACAAAAAAAATCAGAAAATATCATAATGATTATTTTATATAATTTTCCAGAGGGTGAGTTCGGAGCGGAGGTCATGAGCAATATGCGTATAAATGTCCGTCAAAAGGTAGAGGTAGAGGTAAGATCACAGGTGAAGCTGTGACAGTTTGGGTAGTTCTTGAGAAAAATATTCTGTGCCTGATAAGGGTGCCTAACTCCTTATCTATGTTACGGAGTTAAAAATCTTATTTAAAATTTCTTCTCACTCTCAAACTATAAGTGCAGATAATTTTGTTCTACTAGATAAGCAGGATGAAATTGAATTGTCTCAAGATACAAATCATCAAAATGACCAACTCTCCGTTTCATTAATCCCAGAATCTCAAAAAGATAAACACGTTTTATTGAAACCACAACTCCTAAAAGAAGAGGATACTAATTCGTTAAATTCCAAAGTCCATATGCTTGATGAGATGTCTTTAAACAGAGATAGTGAAAAAGAAATTTCTATAGTTTCACTAGATCTAAAGACTCAAATCCAGGAGGGCAATATTTCATTACCCTCAATAGCCCCAACTGAGCACAACAGTGGCTTAATCGACCAACCTCAAATAAAACAGCTACCTCAAAAAGAAAAAGAACTCATTTCATTTGATACAGAGCCAAAAAGTACTTCACCAAAGGTTGATGATAATGAAACAACGATTAAACAACCCCAACTACCTTTGAATACATCCAGTTTAGTCAATAATAAAACTTTAGAGTTACTTGACCATAATGAAAATGATAATATGTCAGTTTTCTTAGGAAACAAAGAAGCTTTTAGAGAAATGCATATATGAAAATTACATTACTTATATGTACAAAAAGAGTACTATAATATTTCAGAGCATTTTAATCACTATCTCAGATCCAGAATTTCATTAATACTAAGATATATATATTGAAAACTTATATATATATTATAATACAAATAAGAGGACTTTCCTACATATTTCTGAGCATTTTGAAACAGCATTAAATGATGATGTCAAGTTAAGTAAAGATATGATTGTAAATAGACGTTATTATCTCAGAGCATTTTGAAACACTTAAATACCCGATGATGTCAATAGTTAAGCATAAGATATATGATTGTAAATTTACTCATCAATAAAGTACATTCATTACGGGGAAATATTAATTTGGCGAGACTAAGCAAAAAAAAACTTTCGGGGTGTTTTTAAGATTAAGATATATATATATATATATATATTCTTATATCAATTTAATACAATTATAGTGTCACTTACTCACGTTATCCGAGATTATAAATACATTATATAACTATTTGAACTATTGAACCAATACGTAGTATCATAAGCTAAAATTCTTTGGGTACAAATATATATAATATACCTATAAGCTATAGCTTATATATATATAATATAAATACATCATAGAACTTATAGTACTCACAAGTATTTCTAAACTATATACACTATAACATATCATCTATATATAATATTATTAAGTCAGAGGGAAATATTAACACTAGACAGTATGAATTAAATATATCTGATTTACACTGATTTTAGCTTACATGATAATATAAAAGATAAATGTTACATCACTATTTAACAATTATAACTAATGATTATATAATTTGTCTCTTAACAGAAATGGCTTGAGTATTAATTCCCTTCAGTTTATATATATTTTGTTATAGTGTCATATGCAGAACATCCCATTAATATTAGCTAGTTCTGATGGACTAGAAAATATATTCCTTCTCATCTTGTTTATATTGAGCTTAGTATATAGCCTTAGAGCCTTTCTCAGCAGTAGTGAAATATTGTTTTGGATTTCACATTTTGAGAGGTAAATGCTGTAAATCCTAAAATCCTTAACAATCTAAATATGACTGCAATATCATAATATTTATTTCCCAAATTATAGGCACAAATTTGTTGGTGAATAGATGATCCAGATGTAATTTATGTTACTATTACTAAGATTTCAGTAGTATAGTGATAAACTTGCGTGTTCTTATATCTTGGTTATATAGAAAATTCATACGTTACATAAATAATGATAATATTAGATCATTGCCTGCTATTGGTGAAAAAGTATGATATTATTTCAATGGTTCTAAAGTTGTGTGATTCTCACACAAGAGGCTTAGTATTCTTTCATATTCATTATTACTGGCTGTGTATAGCAGAAGCTTCTCTTGACATTCAAAAGTTTGGAAGAGTTTGGACGTTCGATATTGTCGTGTAATCCTTCTCTACCAAAACATTACATTTCCGCTATAGGATTAAGAGCAGTTGCGTCACTAATTTGTTTATATGAGATAAGTATTGGATGGTAATACTCATAAACTGTTGATAGGCTGTGTATGAGAATAAAGTTTAAGACATAAAATAAATAAACAGCTCTGTATATTGTCGATATGTATATACTTGGTTAAAGACTGAAAAGATCTAAGTTTCTTATAAAGGTTAATATCATTTTTTTCATCCATTTATAGATGTCCTATCTTAATGCTTCACAATAGCTATTTAAAAGATTTCTATGTTAGCTTTATTAATGTGATTAAGGTCGATATAATAATGTTCTATCGAAAATTTTTCGCCACCTACTTGTTTGTCGCCCAATTCGTGAAGAGCTTGGTATTTTTGTTGTTTGGCGAACATAAATTTTCTTTTTTTTTCTTTTAAATAGAAGCTCTGGTCTATGGCATTTATAAAATATAAGCAATATATCGCTTGCAGTCGATTGCCAATAAAGTTGTTAATTTTGATATTGATACATATGCTGAATGTGAAATTCAATGATGAACCATCCTAGCGACACGCTTGGTAATTTTGCTGCTATGATTTATTTTTTCGACAAAATACAATGATGCTTACTTACGCACTACATATACGTCTCTCATCATTGAGCTTTATTAAACCATCATATAGTTGTTAATGTATCGTTGTACAAATGCTAACAGAATATAGTTGATTTCTAATATCAAGTATCGTAAAGTATTCTCAGATAGAGATACAATAGTTAACGAGAACCAGTTAGAGCGCAAACTGGAACCTATCGAGAAAACTGGTCTCAAGTCAAGTGATAAATATTTCTGAACAATACATGCCATAAAGTGTGAGAGTCAACAAACTACATACACCACTAAAGGCTGTCGAGTTTCATAAGATTCTAATGTGTACAACGTATAATCTGTAGTATAGCTACGGGTACTCCACTAACTACAAAGTAAAATTTTAGCTTAAGGTTTAGTTGGTAACCAAATACAACGCTTATATAAAAGTTTATTGTGATTCCTCGGGTAATGGCGTACCAAAGGTGTATTCACCCTTTAAGTCCATAACTAACACCCGAGCTACGTGTCGGACATAGACTAATAGTATAATTTCTGATGCAGCAAACACTCACATATAAAATATCCATTATTTATCCTCGTGTTTATGAGATGTTGAGTGTGACTACTTGCAACATTATAGAGTGAATAATTGGATGGTATAATGGATTGTTTGAGAACTACATATAATATCGATATCTTTGTTAAAGTGACTTTCTGAACGTAGGTCTGAAGGTGGCGGGTTTGTAGGTTTGACGTTGTGGGATGGTAAAGAGGATGCGCTAACTCCTGCTTCTCATAGTTTTAACAACATAGACCATAGGGGTTAGTGTAACCAGTATCACAAGAATTCATTTTAGTCTATGTATTGTCGGTTAGCAATGAACCTTAGGTAAAGATTTTACTTTTTGGTAGTAGTTGCGTATATATTCTAATTGAACTTTGTTTTAGCGAGAATTGACAGGCCTTAGGGTGTGGTGTAGGTTTTGTTTGTCGCATGGGCATGTTTTTGATAAATACTTTAGTGACTGACGACAGTCTCGATAGGTCCATGTTGCTCTACGTGGTTTGTTGTCTTACTATAATCTATAATGAGGTACTCACACGAACACCTTTGTGTGAATATTTTAATCGTGTCATGCATATGGAACAACGATATGATGGTGAATAAACAATGAACAAATGTTTGGAAAACTGGGTAGAGATTGAATGAGACTGTAGAAATATGAGACACCGCTATATGTTCATCACTGTTCACATTAATGTGAAGTACAACTCATTAAAAACTTTATGGCCCATCGAATGCAACTATATGCTATTTTGGTTTGCCAAAGAAAGATATGATTTACATAAAGATAAAAGAAAGTGTGAATTAGTTTCGGTATAGCAGAAACTATTGTAATAGGATATAAGCTACGCTTCATAGATAGATTTGTGCGAACGCTCTCATAGGTGAGGGTAGAAAATATATAGAGTGAGATGGTCTTACGACGCTAATCAAATTTATTAACGCATTGTTGAGCTTAAGAGGAGCTTCAATGGATAAAAGATATTAACTTTTATAAAAAACTTAAGATCTTTTTCAAGTCTTTAAGCAAAAGCAGATTTTATAGATATTTAGTTTTAATTTTATAAGTGTATTATATAAACTTTATTCTGAAACGGCTCTTTAATATATGATGTATACATTGTTCTGATCAGTTATCTGCATAATTAGTGACAGCAACTGCTTTAATCTATTGTGTGTTGAGATGGTGTATTATATTGTTTGTAGAAGGTCTCTTCAAGCAGATATCAAGAACATTTTCAAACTTTGGAAGTTGCAAGAGACTTCTGCTTTCAGATAATGAAGAAATGATAATCCTCCGAAACTCTTTAAAATGAAAAGATATAGGGCAACTGCAATTTATTTTTTTGCATCGATAGTTATTAAGACTTATAGTTATTCATATTTATAGAATTCTTTGTATAGTTACATATTAGACTAGACATCTTATTATCATAAATTTTGCATTTATATATATATTGAGAAATAATTTATTGATATGTGCTAGTACATATTTAGATTTGTATAAGGATTTGCATTTACTATACAGCTCATAATGTGTAATTCCACAAACCAATATTTACTGACTCTGTAAAATGCTCAAGCAAACTTATTTCAATTCTACTATGAGAGAAATATAGGTCATAAACTGGGTTTAATGTAAGTGTATTCATCATAGCTATCACAAATAACGAAGAAAGTATATCAATTTTGCTGTTATGAAGATCAAAATTAAGAATTTTTTATTGAAGTAAATTATATTTTTTTTTTATTTTCAAATAAAATTTAAGTTGATAAATAAACCTAATTTATTGGTAATATATATATTATATTATTATATATATATTATATATATATTAATTTATATATATATATATTAAATTATAATATTTATATCTAATATATAATAATATAATAATATATATATTAATATATATATATATTATTTATATTTATATATATACTTACTACTATATATATATATATATATATATATACTTCTTAATCTAAAACACCCGAAATTTTTTTTACTACTGCCAATATATATATATATAATATATATATATAATATTATAATTACTATATATATATATATATTATAATTATATATATATTTTCTATATTTCATATTATCTTATTATATCTATATTAATATTATATATATTTACTATTATCTATCTATATTCTATTATATTTCTTTCTATAATTATTATATATATCTATCTCTATTTTATTATATAACTAAATATCCAATATTCCATTATTCATATTTATAATATAATCTATATAATGATAATATATATATCTCTTCTATATATATATATTTTAATACTTTATCTACTTCATCTATCTAGATACTATCCATTTACTAACCAACAATATTTCTATTCCACCAATCTACTATGCGATCTACTCTATCTTATCTATCTATCTATCTAATCTATCTATCTATCTACTACTATATACTCTATATCTACTATATATCATATATACTATATCTTTATAATCTATATTCTCATATATTACTATCTATATTACTATCTATCTATCTATCTATCTATCTATCTATGCTACTATCTATCTTCTATTCTTTCATCTCATTATTTCTATCACCTACCTCTATAATCTTATCTATCTATATTTTCCTTATTATTTATTCTTAATTATGCTAATCCTAATTACTAATATCTCCTAGTCTAAAATATCATATCTTTCTATTATACTCTTAAAACATCCGGCTATCCCATTATATTTCTTTTATCGTTAACTTAGTGCCTCCTATAATTCATATCTTATCTAATATAATATACTCATATATCTAGTATTCTATTAACTTGCTATCTATACTAATTATAAGCTTAATATACTCTATCTCTATTCCTATCTAACTCTATTATTATCTATATATATAATATATTAATTATAATATTTATATATATTTATTATATTATTATATTATAATATATTATATATATAATATTATTATATTATAATTATATTATAATATTATATAATATATATATATATATATTAAATATATATATATATCTATATAAATATATATATATATATATATATATAGTATATAATTATATATATTATATAATATATTATATATATATTCTTATCTAAAACCCACCTACATTTTTTTTTTGGCCTTTATAGCCCCTATTATATATTATATAATATTATATTAATCTATTATATATATTTAATATATATATATATATATATTTATATATATTATATATATATATATTATATATATATATTAATTATAATATATATATATATATTAATATTATATATAAGCTTCACGGGCCGCGACGGACCTCACTAATGGCATCTCCGTCATAAATGTGGGGTTATCCCTTGCGCAGGTGTGAGCCACAACTAAATACGCTCCACGGTAAATACCCGCATTCACACTGTTATGTCCCTTTCTTCTCGCCTCTGCCAATAGCTTTTCCTCTCCAGGCATTTCTTTACTGCTCAATCCACTTTTTCCTCGTCTCCCAGCGTTCGATTCCCCGCCCTCACCATATAACATCCGCTTAAAACCGACTATCATTCATCCTTTCCACATGATGAAACATCTTCACGTACTTTCATTTATTCCTCTAATTTATCCCTCACCACAGCATCTCTCTCATATTTTTCTTTCTCATTTTTCAATTCTTTCTCACATCGTCTTACACGGTTGGGGTGGACAGAATATAGTGTCCATCTGCACACCATATTTTTACTTTTGATATGTCTCTCAATATCAACTCTATATGTGTGTTCAATAACTAACCATTAACACAGGTAACAAATAACAAATGATATAATATATTATAATATATGTTTGTATATGATATGAGTATAATACTATTATATGTAGATGGTATGGTGAATATATTAAACGTAGCTGTATTATATAATATATATTTATTACATATATTTTATTTATTATTAGTAAAAGTATTTCTTAATATATATATATATTATATTATATTACTATATGTTTATATATTTATAATATTAATTACGCCTATATATATACTATACTCCTTCTCTTCTATATGATGAGAATATATTGGTTGTCTAGAGGTGAGTCGGATACAAAATCTGATGTTTACTGCTGTTTGACTCAAATGGTTCAGTTCAAATTCCCTACAAAAGGGGCTGCTAGTTTGGAGTGACGGTAATTTTCTAAAAAAGGATAGGAGTCGAGTCGGTAATAATTTGTGAGCTATTCAAGAGTGGATTCGGAGTAACGGAGTCGGTAATTTTAAGAGGTTGTAGTGCGCGAGTCGGTGTGTCGTGAATATAATTCATTTACAACCAACATGATATTAGAAGCCATTAAACTCTCAAAAATTCAACAGCATCACACTCTTTATTATGCACCTTTCTTCTCGGCCCTGCCAAACTCTCATTTCTCTCTTCATGCTTCTTTTTCTACTCATTCCCTTTTTCTTCTGTGTAATCCCATCGGTCGATTCCAACACAACTTTACAACTATATCATCAGTTTAACCGTAACTCACCGTCTGTCTTCCATCTTTATCCCCATGAACAAACATCTATTTAAACGTATAACTTATTCATTTTATTCTCTCAATTTACCCAATCTCACTACATAAAAACTCTACTATTATACGATTTCATTCTACTTCATTTTTATCATTCTTTTCTTAAAAAACTACGGCATTTTCTATAGCAGATTCATCAATTTATATTTATAAAGATCTTATATATACTAATTCAGACATAGTCACTATAATATTATACATTAACACGGGTACAACATACCTATGTAAGATAAGCCCCTAGCACACTCAACACTTAGTCCTTTCGTATCCACCAACGATTTAACTGCACAGCCACTTACGTGCCATTCAAAATTCTTCCTACTTAACTCTGCTCATCTACGCTCCTTTTCATTCAACCTATTAATCCTAATATTTAAATTAGACCTTATTTTCCACAGCTGCTCACCATCTTAGCATAACTTCATCACTGTAGGTCTGTTCACTCACAACCTAACTAACTTACTTATTATATTACGTTTAACTTTCAAACTTTTCTTTTTACACTCCTACTAAAATCTCTATCTAATCAGTCTCTCTAAATAACTCTCTTTCAGATTTCGCTATACACACTAAAATAATCTCCTCATATATAGGTAGGGATCCTCCACTATATATCTTACCTAACATCAATTCTACTTTCTTGTCCCCTTACATCTATAAATTCTTTCATACCTATCATATACTAAGATTGGCTTGCCCGGAGACATACTACATCCTCTGTCTCAATCAGCATATTAATTATTAAAAGATCCATTTACCACTATAATATTTATTTTTACACACTGACTTACTATATCGTCATATCATACTTTTTGATTCCTATTTAGATTTCATACTCAATACTATATCACTCACACTGCCATAGATTCCTATTAATCCTATTATTACGCCTGTTGCAAATCCATAATCCTAAATACAATTTTTCTTCTTCACTCTCCTCCAGCAGTTATCATATAAATCATTTATGTTTAATGTTAACAGATTTGAATCGACACACATACTCTAGCCACTTTAAACGTCAACTTATTCTTCCAAATTAGTTTACTTCTTTTCATTGACACACTATATATATATCTTTGTAACCAAAATATCAACATTATAAGTTAATTGAGCATTTATGTGCAATAATTCTAAATGAATAAATTACTATGATTAGCTATATTTTTCCCCTTACCTTATTATATAATAATAGGTAACTAATATTGACTCCTCTACAATCCCTGGAAACTATACTACTTCTCATAAATCACGTGTTTTGTTATACAATTACATCCAATGATCACCATCTCGTCACATAATATATATATATATATTAATATATTATAATATTTTAAATATAACATTATATATATATATTATTATTATATAATATATATATTAATATTAGGTCATTATATATATTATATATATAAGTTATGGTTTGATACTAGATATTATATATATATTTATATGAGTTCATTATATCAGAGTAAATCAAATAAATTGTAAAATACATTATAAATATATATAACTATTATTTGAATCAGATCTGGGTAGTAACATAATACGCCGATCAATATACATGGAGAGATTTAGGGAAATATATATATAATCATACGTAAAGCTGATTACATATGTTATTAGATGGTTTTTTACGATGATGATGATGTATATCTTAGTGAGTTTTGTAATAAGGATTGGTAGGATAGTTAATGTTGGAGGATGTGATTATAAAGATGGGATTTTGAAAGTAATACGTAGATATAAGAGTAATTTGGTATCGTTTTAAGTGAGCGCACCGTCTCGCTGTGAGCAGCTGGACCAAGTGACTGAGTTCTGTATGACGAATAAGTTGGGGGAATCGAAGGGAATTGTTGTTTGCAAGGCAGTCAATCTACTGTGCTTCTTTTGAAGTGTAAGAATTTTGTGACTAAATGATAAATTGCGCATTTATATAAAATCTGTGTTTGAATAATATAATATATATATATATATATATATATATATTATATATATATATATATATATATTAAATATATATATATATATATCTTATATATAGCCATAATATATATATATATATAGTATATATATATATATATATATTTATATTAATATATATATATATAATATATATATATATATTATATATATATAAGTATATATATATATATATATTTATATATATAATTATGGTGCATAAGTTGAGTTTCTATATTGAGAGCATTCAGAGTATTTATAGGGAAGATACAAACTTTGAAAGATCGTCAAAAGATAAACCCCATTTTAAGTTTTTTTGGGGGTTTTCAAACCCCAGGGACTAAAAAAAAATTGGCTTATTTTGTTTGTTTTTCATGCAGATTCCACTGATTTTGAACAGGAAACCATATTTGAAGTTACAAGGCAAGCGCTATCGAAGTACACTCTCACAAAAAAACGGGCATTTTTTTTTTTTTCAATTCTTAGAGAGATTTTTTTTTTATTATAATTTTTAATAAAGCTAAAAATCAACATTTTATTTTATTTTCCATTTCTTTTTTTTAAACATTTAAACCTTTTAATTTTTTTAAAAATTTCAGTGAAATACATTAGAAAAGATGTTAAAGAAAGAAAAATGTGTGTCATAAATATTAAAAAAAAAACCATTGTTTAATTCAGTTTAAGTATATTTTTTCTGGGTTTGTGAAACCGGAAAACCCGTTTAAGTTTCAAAAAAGCAACCAACCCGTTCTATTAAGTATGGAACTTAGTTAATGTTAGTTGTTTATATATAGCGTTAGGTGTGTTAGGTTTGTCATTGTCATTATAATTCTTAGTTCTGGTTGATGCTATGTTAGTTTATTAATGTGAAAACAATGTTTCGTTAGCATATATGCGTTGGTTAGTATATAAAGAACTTATTTTTGTAACTACGTTATTGTTGTTGTTGTTGTTGTTGTTGTTGTCTAACGAGAATATATATCTTTTGAACATGATATGGTTCGTTCTTGGCGTTTTATTGCCTTGTTTACGTTTCTTTCTGAGATTGGTTGAAGAAAGAATCTCATTAACGCTTTAGGGATTGTTTATAACACTCTATTTTGCTTCAGTAGATATTTTTCGCCCGTGCTGATACCGAAAAAATCTCTCGCATCTGACCGCAAGGTGTTTTATCTCTTCACGAGGAGTTTCGCTATTCCAACGATCGTGTCATTTATATTTAATGCCGTAAACGAATGGCGGTCGTACATTGCCTTATTCGGCAGGC